>JAJHUR010097155.1:0-22375 GCA_027495735.1 Lutjanus campechanus
TCATGTTTCACCACATCCCAAAGGTTCTATTAGACTGACATGTGGTGACTGTGGAGGCCGCTGGAGCACAGTTTGAGATGATTTGAGCTTTGTGACATGATGTGTTATCCTGCTGGAAGTATCCATCAGAAGATGGTTCACTGTGGTCATAAAGGGACGGACATGGTCCGCAACAATACTCAGGTAGGCTGTGGTGTTTAAACGATGCTCAGTTGGTACTAAGGGGCCCAAAGTGAGCCAAGAAAATATCCTCCACACCATCACACCAGCAGCAGCCTGATCTGTTGATACGAAGCAGGATGGATCCATGCTTTCATGCTGTTTACACAAAAATCTGACCATCTGAATGTCGCAGCAGAAATCGAGACTCATCAGATCAGGCAACGTTTTTCCAAACTTCTGTTGTCCAGTTTTGGTGAGCCTGGTGTGGTCTTCTGCTGCTGTAGCTCATCTGCTTCAAGGTTCGACGTGTTGTGTGTTCAGAGACGGTCTTCTGCTTTCTGTCATCTTGAACCAGTCTGTCCATCTGACCTCTGACCTCTGGCATCAACAAGGCATTTTCATCCAAAGAACTGCAGCTCCCTGGATATTTTCTCTCTTTCAGACTGTTCTCTGTAAACCCTAGAGAGGTTGTGTGTGAAAATCCCAGTGGATCAGCAGTTTCTGAAACACTCAGACCAGCCTGTCTGCTACAAACACGTTTAAAGTCACTTAAATCATCTTTCTTCCTCATTCTGATGCTCGGTTTGAACTTCAGCAGGTCGTCTTGACCACACGTCTACATGCCTAAATGCGCTGAGTTGCTGCTATGTGATTGGCTGATTAGATATTTGCGTTAACAAACAGGATCAATCATTCATTATAGAAACAGACCTTACTTGTAGTTCAAGGCGTCCTGCCAACAGTTTTATAGACGTCTACTTCATGATGGTGGTTTATGGGAACAAAACTTGTTCTATAACAAGTCAATGGTCTAAAATGATTTTAAAAATTATGAAGTGATGACATTTTATATTTATAAGGTCAAAGGTCAGCTTCACTGTGATGTCAGAAACACTTTTCTGACCTTTAATTCTTCGTCATAATTCAGGAACAAAGGGGCAGATTGTGACCATATTTCACATTTGGTCGGACACTGAACTGCTGACACGAATCTTGGGTTGCCACCTTGAAACTGTGCTGATTTTACAGATCTTCTGTGCTGCGGCCGCGTCACAGATGTGTGTGAAGCATCCCTGTTTTAGAGTTTGTAAAAAACAAAAACATCCATATTTGAAGCTCTGCAGTCCACCAGCAGCTCGTTGGCTTTGCTGATCTTGAGCTTCTGTCCTTCACTATAAAAATAATCTCTTGACAAAAAAATACACTCAAATTCTTTCAGAGTCGTAGCCACAGACGTTCTATGAGTCTGAACGGTCGTGGACGTAAACTGTAACTTGACTGGTTGCATTCAAACGTGAGGTGGTTATTGTAGTTTTTTGTTTTATCTTTTTTTTTAATCTTGTGTGTAACAAGATTTTTTTTTGAATGTTTGTTTTGTTGCAGCTTTATTTTTATTAGAAGACATAATTTCACATGACCTCACATCTGTCCTGTGCTTGCAGGGTTTCAATCATTCAATCAAATGTAAACTTACAAGGATCTCAAAACTTTACTAAAATACAGTACATTTGGGTGGCGGTAGCTCGGTCTGTAAGGACTTGGCTTGGGAACCAGTTCAAGTCCTGTATGTACCAAAGCATGGAGTCTGGACTCGTAGCTGGAGAGGTGCCAGATTACGTCCTGGGCACTGCTGAGGTGCTCTTGAGCACAGTGCTGCACCCCCGACTGCTCAGGGCGCCTGTCTGTATGTATTTATGTGAATGTGTGAAGCTCCTTCGCTCTCTGATGCATGTCTGTAGGTCCTGTTTGTGCATGTGTGTGTTGTACAGGTCCGTGTATACGTATACAAAAAATTACAACAGATAGAAAAATGTAATTTCCCCTCTGGGATTAATAAAGTACACCTTCTTATCCTCCCTGAGTAGATGTACTTGGTTATTTTCCACCACTTCTTTGGGGTTCCTCAGGGAATCACACTCGGCCCACTACTCTTTCTCTCGTATATTAAAGAGTCTTTATGTAAAAGCTCTTGTGTTCTTTATTCCAACAAGGAAACTGATTACTCTCAGTGTTAAATCCTGCATGTTTTAACACATCTAATAATGTTACTTCTAAACTGAAGATTACAGGAACAAAAAACGGGGCAGAATGAAAGAAAAGAGAGTGAAGTTGTTTCACTTCTCTCCTTTTCCTCATTAAAAGATTTTTATCTTATGACCAGAACAAAGAACACGTTTATTTTCAATGTCTTTGTCAGTGTGAGAGTTACAGTTTGTTCTCAGAAACACTGTTCTGCTGCTTCTGGTGTTACAGAGGAAGTGAAAAATCACATAACTACACCCTGTACTGCGAATATTTTTATTACTACTGCTACTATTACATACACTGTACTATTCTGATCATGCATGACCTCATATGGACCTCGTCCCAACTCAGCTGCTTAAAGGGATTTTACTTTTAATTAACTCTTCTTTTAACTTTTTGATTTAATCAACTACACTCATCCGTTCCTTGAGAAAACAGTTACCAATCAGCTGTGTTACTTCATACAAAATCATATTTTATTTGCAGATTTTCAGTCAGGATTTAGAGTCAATCACAGCACTGATAAAAATCACAAATGACCTTTAATTGTATCAGATAACTGACGTGTTTCTGTACTTGTCTTGTTAGATCTCAGTGCTGTGATGTCCTATTAATACTAACGTTTAATTTGCATTAAAGGAACTACACTAAACTGGTTTACATCAATTGAAACAGAAAGTCTTCCTGAAATAAAGAAGTGAATCTGAATCTGTGCACTGATTCTTAGAAGGTTTTGATGATGATGTAAGTTCACGTTTTAAAACTGAACTCATTATGTGAGTATGGTTGATTTTTGAGTGTGTGGTTAGTGCTGTTAAAGATGAGCTAGAGAACCCGAGTGTGAGACACAGAGAATAATAATGAATAATAGAAGATTGTTAGACTGTTTATTGCCTAAAGGTCTGAAGAATATGGATATGAGCTGAATGAGCTGGGTGCATGGGGAACTGGGCTGGTGGCAGTGAGTGGGAAGCTGAGACGAGCAGGTCCAGGGTGTAAACTGAAAGGAAGATGAGCTGAGCTGAGCTGAGCGGGGGTCCGAGGCAGAGGAGCAGGGCTGACAAGATGAAGGGCAGGAGACGAGGGATAGGAGCAGAGCAGACAGGACTGCAGGGAGAGAAGAGACGGGAAAACAGGCAACGAGCAAATAAAACTAGAAAGGCTGGAACACAGACTGACTGCAGAGGCTCTGGAAGGGTAAATGTGACAGAACTGAGTCTTTGTACGAACCCAACCCCATTTTCCATTTCTTTGAATTTTAAAATAAGTAGTGTTTTATATGTATGTACACATATTTGCTTCTACAGATCAGAAACCATGGCACCTTCTGAAAACTAGTGTAATTCGCATTCGCATGCAAGAGACGAGTGTCAGAAATACAGAACCTGGAGATTCAATAAGGCACTTGTATGTGTCAGTGGAGTCGGGCAGACACTCACCAACCCCTGTTTCTTTATTTTTTTTTCTATGTAATGACACCGATTGTTGATCACCTGACTGGTTGGGAGGATATAAACTCCTAGTAGCTCACAAGTGACACCATTTTCTTATTTTGTGTTCAAACTGGACAAGACTTCAAAACTTTTGTAGTTTTATAGCCAAATTGGAGCAGTTGTTTTCATCCAAAAAGGGACAGAAGTATGATGCAGGCATCATCTAAGGCATCTTAGAAATGTTTAAATAGCTAATGATTCAGTACGGAACGATTCAGCCCTGTCACAATACAGTATGATACGATGCACTGTGTGAATATTTACATTTTGATTCTATTAATGCTATATTTGTAGAGTACTATTAGTTGCAAGAAGACTAAAACTGTTTAATGAAGAGTGTTTTGATTAAATTTGACCGTGTAGATGAAGTGAGGTGTGGAGGAACAGTGATGCTACATGTTACCTGCTCTCACAGTGACGCGACGTCTCTGTGGGTCGGGACATTCGTGGCTCTGTACTCTGCTGTCAGACACGTTTTGCATAAATGATTTGCAGCAACGTTTCTCATCCCATTTCTTATAAAACAATATCAATATGTTTGCTGTGAAAAAGGTTTATTGAAGATGGAGTGAGGAACTCTTTGGCCTTTTTCTTTCTGAAGTTCAGACACTTGTATCACGGCCTGTTTAGAGCAAAACTGTACGGTATGTTGATATTTTTGCAAACTGCAAACTGCAAAAAAGACTAATGATCATCATGTTACAATTCATATACACCACATATTCTGCAATGCAAGTTTATTTGTCATTTCTATTTCATTATTCAGTCATTTCCAAACACAAAGCCGAACTCTATGAACTTGAATACATAAAGTACTTCTTCAGTGACACATCGGTGTTTTGACATCTAAGAATTTATGAACAGACCTATTCATGTGAACAGAAGAGGAAGTGAAAAATACAATAGCAAGGACGTCGACCCTGCCCGTTAATCCCCCTCGTTCACTTAAATGTCAAATGAATTCACCATCACCGCTAATACGACTAGAACTGCAAAGTTTTCTGCTAAAACTACAACTACAACCACCTATAGTTCAACTTCTAATACTGACATTTTCAACGGCTGCAGGGATTTGATTTACTGAGAAAGTGCTGAATAATTCAATTTAAACAAAGAGAAAATCCTACTTTTGTCAGTTATCTGTCAGTCAGCAAGCTGAGCATCACTAACTTACTGTTTTAAAGGATAAAGCAAGTGTTTCTTTTTGTGCATTGTTTACGGGTTTCAGTGCATCATCATCATCAGAAAGATGGTTATGATGATGCTCCTTATACGGTTAATAAGGAGGATAAACAGCCTCAATAACCAACAAAAAACAGGTTAAGTTCAGAGCCAAATTAATGAGACACGTCAGCAACCTGTAAAGTTTTTGTGATTTGTCTCTTTTAGCTGAAAATTTATTTGAATAGAAAACTTAAAGTAGGGCAATTTCATTCAGAGACCTGACATAAAAAATGACATAAAAAGGCAACAACAAACAACACAAAAAAGAAGACAAACAACAAAAAAAACAAAACATAACAAGACGAAAAACATAAGAGACGTAACAAGACAAGACACAAAAACGTCAAAAAGATCTAACAAGACTCAAGACAAAAGATCCATCCAGCCATCTTCAACCATTTATCCAAAATCGGCTCGCAGAGGAAACAATTACAGCAGGAACTATTCTGTCACAAGATGAAAAAGACAAAAATCTACATAAAAGATGTAACAAGACAAACAAGACAGTAAAGGATGTAAAAGGGCATAATTGACACAAATGAGAAAAACGATGTAAAAAGATGAATAACAATATAAAAGATGTTAAAAGACAAAAAAGATGTAAAAATATTAGAGTAGAGTCAGGTGAGTTAATTGGCACAGCTGCTGCTGTTTTTTCCTGATTGCATCTCTCCTCTTTTTCCGTGCAGTCGTGTGCTGAGCTGCTGCTCAGACAAAGAAGAGGAACTCTGGCCGAGTTTTCAGTTAAACGGAGACGACTGAGGAGGACGTGAGCCAGAGGAGCCAGGCAGCCGCAGGCACATGTGGTGTATTAGTGATTAATGTTATTGTGTTTTGAGCAGAAGTCTCATAATAAAAATCCTGCAAACTGTCTGAGAGCTGAATCTGTGCGTCTGCGCTGGGAGAACTCACGGCTGCAGTGAGTTTCAGTTAGATTTGCACAGAAACAGTCAGTAGAAACGCACATTTCAGAGCCTGAACTTTTTCACTCTTACTGCAGTAAAAAGGTTGAAACAATCCTTTTATCAGTCTTGTTTTTTTTTTTTTAACACAAGTATCTGTACTTCTACTTGAGTAAAGACTATGTGGACTTTGGCCACCATATGAACATTTCTGTCCCCCTGGCCTTGAGATGTAGGTGGACTGCAGAGTCCTGACCTGAGGTCTCCTGTGTTGTGCCATGTGCTTGTGCAGCAGGTGCAGCAACATTGTCCAGCTTGTGTTCTGTAGCTTCTGTCTGAGGTTTTTACTGGGATTAAAGTGCACGGGGGACACGTTTGCTGAAAATGCTCCTGAGTTTTTCAGAAACACCTGCAGTGTTAAATGATGTCCTCGTGTGTTTATGTGGATCATGCAGAGTCATTAGTAATAAACAAAGGCTGTTTTATAATCAGTTAAAACTCCTTGAAATAGCTTTAACATCTGATCATTTTTACAGGGAAGGAGGAAGTTGGAAGGTACCAGCTTGTACCGCTGTTATTGGAGCAAAGGGCAAAAAAAAAAAGGGGAAGCTTCATCTGGACCCTTTTTTCCAAGTCTGGCCCTTAAAAAAGATGTAACTGAATCGGCCTGCATGGTTTACAGTTTATTAAAATGACTCTCATGGAAGAATATGTTTATTAGTGGATGTATAAACAGAATAGAAGATGTGAGTTCTGCCAATACAAACTGAGGGTTTTATCATTTCCAAAGCAAACCCGTTGCTCAGAAAAACAGAGCTGTTTTCAGCTTTGTGACGGTGCATTTTCCAGCTGATCCAAGAGGCTTTTTAAAGAGTTTATTTAGTTTAAGAAGGAGAATTTACTCAACATGTAAAGGAACACTTCATCCTTCAGTTTATCACAAACATTCGAAATCAACACGCGCCAAAAAATACATTTGAAAAGTTCAACACCAGCGTCTCTTTCCAAAAATCACAACCCGGTGCCTTAAAATAATCCACAGACCTCAACCATCAAGGTCTGTGGATGATCTTATGTTGTGATTTTTGGAAAGAGACGCTGGTTTTGAACTTTTTAAATGTATTTGTTTTGCAGCTTTGAGCACCACAAGCCGAGTGTTATTTAGTCCCTTTATACTGGAGAGACGGCAGATATCTCCTCTGTCAATATCTCCAAAACTCTGCACCTCAAGACAAAAAAATCTTGACGGATAAACAGGACTACAGGCTAGACCACTGGTTCCCAACCTGTGGTCTGGGCCTCCCTTAGGGGGGCTGCCAGAAATCACAGGGGGTCCCCAAGACTCGGTCTGCTCTGAGGTCCTCAAAATCACATTTGCACATGTCGACTAAAATGACAATTTCAGGGTTTGCACACTGTTGAAGCACTTTTTAAGAAATGTAAGTTTTTCCAGCATCTTCCAGCCGTGGTAAATTACTTATTTATACACAAAATAATTATTTCACGTCCTCATCACATTAAATCAGATGTTACTGTGCATTTATCAAACAAAAATATCTTGAGACAGAATTCACAGTTAAATGTGTCACCTGTCTGTAAGGAGACTTGATTTCCTCTTAGGGTTTCAAATTCTGTGCATTTTCCTTGAAATCCATTAATCATTAATAATTAGTAAGATATAAAACACTTTTTTCTTATATTAAGTTTAACTTTAAGTTTCCTTATCCAATGAATGGCTCCACCAGGCAAAACAATGTCAGATGTCATTTTGAGACCACAGATTGTAGTCTTATTGAATAATCATTAACTTCCTGTGCAATCTGGCACAGCAAATATGTTTTACTTTATTTCTTTATCTAAAAAGTTAACTAACTAATTCAGTCAGGCAGCAATTTATTATGAAAGTAATGTGATTACAATTTCAAGAAGTTTCCAAGCACTTTTCAAACTTGAAAACATTAAAATTCAAGTGTTTTCAAGGATTTCTAGCACCTGTGTGAACGCTGCAATTTAAACACTGAATATGAAACTATTTAAAAAGAGACATTTCTTTGTCCTCGATTAAGAATAGTTGGTTACTTAAAACCTTCTGTAAATCAAACCATGAATGAAATATGAACAAAACCCTCTGTCAAAATATTCAGAATGTAGAGAAGAAAAAACTGAAGTGTTTGGTGACAATGAGGGAAAAACTCATTTTGAGAAGATTACCAGTGAAGATTTGTGTAAAATCTCACACTGGTGAACAGGATTAAAAAAGAGAGAGAAAAATAACATGTATCAAGCTGAAACTTCACCATTTGTGTCATATGTTGACATGCATGAGTGTCTGTGACCTGTACAGCATCAATACGATCAATACTTTCCTCAAACACCTGTTGTATAATCTGAGACATGTCTTCTGCCCTCTAGTGGACGATCTTTGCACTGCAGTCTGCAGGCAGCAGACTGTGTATGAAATATGATACAGCAGGTATCTGTGAGTCCATCAATCATTATTACTTTTTCATGATGCAAACTGCATTATTCTAAAGATTGAACCTGCTCTCATTATGACCTCTGAAGAACAAAAGACACATGGTTCAAATGCAAATTTATACATCTTATGCATCATTAACAGAGACTGTGGTCTCTTATTAATGTCTGCACTATGAGCATGCATGAGTTAGACTCCTTTCACATTATATTCTCTGTATTGTTCATCAAGAATTGTTCAACCATCTTCCTTTTTTCCAAAATTGCCTTCACCACTCAAAAAGAAAAGAGAAGAGGAAGCAGATCGGGACTAACCAGCGATTTCTAAGAATATGGACTGCAGCTGTATAAAGGCAGCACAGAGGAGGTCTCCAGCACAGACCAGCTCTGAACATTAAAGGCTTTTCATTCAAACAGAAGCTCGTCTGTCTGCTGTCGGGGAAACATGAAGACTCTGGTGGCCTTCGTCCTTCTGTCTCTGATCTGCTTCCTGTGTAACAGCCCTGCTGCCGGTCAGTAACTCTGCTTCATTCATCTGCGAGCTGTCAATCTAAACTGCATTTAACAATATTAAACGTGTGTGTTTTATGTGTTCACAGCGGCTATACATGGACCAACACTTGTGAAACAACGATGCTGTCAGAACACCACTCAGTTTCCTATTTCTCATGCAAAAGTGAAGGAAGTGATTCACCAGAGAGACTGCAGCCTCAAAGGGATTCTGTGAGTATGCAGAGCACGTGGATCAGATGCAATGATTCTGCATTTAAAAGCCTGACAGAAGAGTGAAATTTATCTGTTTCTGGGATAGTTCAGGTTTTTTGAAGTGGTTTTTTTTAAAGTCACTATGTAACTGCTGTGGACAGGGTCGGCAGCTAAATATAAGCAGCTAAATATAATTTATATCGAAACTGGTTTAATATCGCTCTCTTCAAAGCCACCAGACTCCACTGACAAAAACAGCAATTTTACGTCACAGAACAGAGGAGGAGCTGCTCTACGCTGCCTCAGTGTGTTTGTTTTTTATGTTTTATTGTGTGACTTTGGTGAATAAACCCTTTTAAACACAGAAGTTACACTATAACACAAACAAACTGTTCTGATCGAGGCAGCAGTAGACCAACAACTCCTGTGTTCTGTGAAGTAGAATCACTGATTCTGCTGATGGAGTTTGGTTGGTTTGGAGAGAGCGATATTTGACTTATACAACAGTGGTTTCCTTTCAGTAAAGACGGTCTGAGGGCAAAGTAAAGTGACACTGATATTGATTTCCTACTGTAGGTAATATTGATAAGTACCTCAGACAACCACACTTTAAATAAATCTGAACAACCCTTTAAGCAAAATGCAAAATATCACAAGGTTAAAATTTTCTTTTCCTTTTAAGTAAAAATATTAGCACAGTAATAATGTCTTAAAAGTGATGTGAAGTTTTATTTTTAAATTATTTAGTTAAACTGACAACTTGTGGGTATGTACAGTACAGTGTTTAAAATCATACGTTTCACTAAATCATGTTTACATTGTGGAATTATTTCATCTCTTGCTTCGTATTCATATAATCTGAGGTTTTTGTGTAAATCTAAGTAATAAAGTAGAGGAGTGTAGTATAGTAATAAAGTAAAAGCCTCAAAAACTTTGTTTTAACTGAAACAATCAAATTAAACATCTTGAGAAAAACATCAGACAAGAATCAACATGCAGCAGTCATACTATTGTGATAATTATATTTTAATTAGATAATAATTCACCAACAAAGTCATCTACAGTAGTTTGAAAACTCTCCACAAGGGGGAGCTGGTCAGTTATTTTACATGCAGACCTGCAGGTTCACTCTCAGGGGTTTGGTACTGTAAAAAATTTATAATAATAATAATTCCCACCACCACAGAACAGACAGAGGGATATTTCTTCTTAGAACATTTATGTATCAGTTAATATGATATAACACAATACAACTTTTTAATAATTGTTGTTATGATGATCTAATATTTCAGAAAACAGTCTGAAACAAGAGCTCTGCAGTTTTAGTTCACCTTCATTGATATAAATGGGGACAAAATAACAGAAACAATTCAACAGTGAATGTGAGCTAGATGTACCTAATAAACTGGCAATGACTCCGACAGGTGTCACACTGCTGCAGCTTTATGATGATGATACTTATGATGAGGAGGAGGAGACACAGGGGCAGTGGGGGA
The DNA here is from genome assembly GCA_027495735.1 of Lutjanus campechanus. Classification (NCBI taxonomy): domain Eukaryota; kingdom Metazoa; phylum Chordata; class Actinopteri; order Lutjaniformes; family Lutjanidae; genus Lutjanus; species Lutjanus campechanus. The sequence goes on from JAJHUR010097155.1 coordinate 10,483, forward strand.
AAAGGTATAAAAAGCTGTAAAGTATCTAGATTGGAAACGCTTCAGTTTCCAGGTGGTATTTATCGAGTAATATACTTAAAACTTATTTATTACCAAGTGCCTCTTCATGTAGTTGGTGATTGTTACAAAACAACATATTTGAAATTTCTCAGAATTTACCTGCGAATTATCCCCAGATGTCACAGTAAATATTTGATCATTTGCAAGTGTTGTTTTCATGCAAACTGTACTTTCTAATTATGACATAATTAACCCAAAAAATTTAAATATATTACTTGGAAATTACCACCATAAAATTAGATCCTTTACTTAAAGCTTCTACAAGAAACTTTAACATGTTGTTGATTTTGGAGGCGACTGTTGACAAAAGTGTTCGAGGAGCATTTTAACAGGATTAAAGGGAGAGAAAAGAGGAGAAATCAGAAAAGTTGTGATCTGACGGTGTATTCTTCTTGTTATTTCTTTCTTTCAGAGTCACCACTGTGTGTGATTTTAAGATCTGTCTTGATGGAAACTGGCCCCACGCACAGAATCTTCTGAAAAAATTTAAGAAGCTTGGCCCGTCCAAAGCCAAGTGTACAAGAAACGTGTGAGGAGGCGACGCTGCTCCTTTGTGTGTTTTAATTACATGCAGATTAATGTTCTTTGTTTATATGTCTGTCAGTTAATCAATGATGATTATAAAGAAAATAACCTGAACTGAGATTGTGAACTGAGAAAACTGAGAAAGTTTAATCATAATAATACATCTTAAAAATGTCTTGTAAGATATCAAACACAGCTTCTTCTTCTTCTTCTTCTTCTACTTCTTCTGACAAACACATGATTGAATTCATATGAAGTGATGTTTTATACTCAATTATGTACAGTTGTGTCTTAATTTAATATTTTCATTGATTACTGGCAGGTATTCTTGAGATGCATGTTAATAATGGCTACACAAGGTTCTGATTCTTTCTGAATAAAAGCGTTATTTTTTGATTTAGTGTTGTGCTCATTTTATTTTGAAGGCCACGAGTCAAACTAAATAAATAAAAGTTTCTAATAAATAAAAATGTATATAGTTTAAAGGGGAGATGACCTGCTTCTGTGTGAATACTGAAGAAATGGAGAGTAACTAAGTACATTTACTCAAGGTCTATACTTGATTTCCATTTTCTGCCACATTACAGGTGAACATTGTACTTTTTACTCCACTACATTTATCTGATAACTTTAATTACTAGTTACTTTGTAGATTCTGGATAATTTTATAAACATAACTAACAAATAAACTATGATGCATCCAGGGTAGAGAAATCCAGCTGTAGTTAATTAATTAAAATTAGCCCCACCTTTACGATCACCACAGGAAGAGAGGCGGGATAAGAGCTAAACTAACCCGGCTCAGACCTGAGACAGCGAACCAGACAGAGATGCATCGTCGTCGACCCACTTTGATTCTTCATCAGCCCACATCCTCCTCCTCAGACCCCCACAGAACAAATGCAGATGCAGTGGATCTAACAAGTTTGTCTGGAGGTAAAGTTACTGCAGCTAGTAAGCTAGCGTTAGTTAGCATGACATGCTAACATTTGCAGTTCACCACACGTGTGCTCTTGTGTTTCACTTTCATGAGAGACGACAAAAAAAGACGCCACCATCCATCCATCTCTTCTCTGAGCCTCCTGCTCACCTTCAACATGGAGAGAAAAGGAAAGTTTGACAGCCCTGGTTACGGTTGCTAAGCTATGATTGGACAGTTTCTGTTTGGAGAAAATCTGGAAACTTTTTTTGGTGTATGCACCAGGCGAGCAATCCTTATTGGACTTACTGAGCTTAATAATACATCCATGAATTTGATTTCTCATCCACCTTGTTCTCTAATCGTTTAATGACTCGTATTTAACGATGGTCCAATCGTTTTAGACCTTTAAAGAAGTTTCTGAAGGACAAATCAATCCTGTAATTTCCCCCCGAGGTTTGTGTTCCAGTCTCCTCTGTGAGGACAGCAGGCGGTGCAGATTGGAGGAAAAGAAGAGGTGGTGGACGACAGGAACAAGCGACTGATTGACTCTTCAGTGTTTCCATTGTTTGTGCTTTGAGCGACAGTGATCGTGTCGGTGATGATGTTTGAAGAAGTTCAGCGGAGACAGAAAGAGGCTGTTCAGAAACCCTCCATCTGTGTCTTCAAACACAGTCATAACAACAGATGTCAGCGACAGGAGATTCTCGCTCGTGTACGCAGATGATCAAATGTTCCACTCGGCAAGTAAAATATCGACTGTAAGAAAACAAAATGTTGTCTTCAGTCGTCAGAGCAGCTGAATGAAAGCAGACTAACAACTGATGTCAGGAAAACAATGAAAATACGACTCAAGCTGTAATGAACAGAAACAGTCCAGTCACAGCACGAGAACGTGTCTTTGACTGTCAGCATAGATGTTAAAATACATCACAGCATGTGTGCATTCAGCTGAGCTTTTGACCTGCTGATGGACTCACACTCTTACACATTCCTGCCAACCAATCACACAGTCTCACTGATCTGCAGGAAGCAGTCAAGTACCAAAAAAATGCAGAAATCTGCCACCAAAGATGGTGAAAAAGAAAACTGCAAGCTACTAAACAAAGCAGGAGCTGGTGACATGATCGGAAGAGGAGGGAGGTCGAGTTAGGGAGGAAGATGGGAGGTCGAGTTTGAGAGCAGGAGGGAATAAAAAGAAATCCACTGAGCGAGAATAAAACTGACTAGGAATCAGAACACATTTGGAGTCGGGCTGCACAATTAATCATAATCATAATCGCAACACGTCCAAGTGAAAATCACAGAACCAGAATTAAATCGCTGCAGATGAGACGACCTGACCTACAAATGTTGTCCTCCACATGAAAGAAAACATGTTTGTTTGGTTCAAATATCACATCATCGTGATTTTTATCGGGTTTTTTTTTCAGTGAACATGAAAATTGTCATGCAAAACTGATCATTTCCACTAATTGTATCACATATCGGTCAAAATAATCACGATATGACTTTTTTAACCAAATCATGCAGCCCTGATTAAGAGTCTGATGAACAAGAAGCTGTGAGCTCGATTAAAGACGAACTTGGTGAAATCAGTCACGTAGATTTAAAAAGAAGTAGTTTAATAATTGTTGGATGTGTGGAGAAAGTTTTCAAAAGGTGGATACGAAAACGAAAAAGTTGAGAAAACTCAAAATTTAAATGTTTTGAGCCCAACTCAAATTCTTAAGTTCTTTTATTTACTTTTCTTCTTTAGATAAACTTAAAACTTTGAATTTTTAGGAACTCAAAACATCATGTTAAAAAAAATATTGAGTAAATTCATTAACATTTTGATATTTTAATTAAAACTACAGATTCAAGGGGTGGAGGTTTAGCTTAGTTGGTAGAGCGTCCGCCCCATGTACTGAGGCTGTTAGTCCTCTGCAGCGGCCGCTGGTTCGACTCCGGCCTTTGGCCCCTTGCTGCGTGTCATCCCCTCTCTCTGCCCCATTTCCTGTCCACTCTATAGCTGTACTATCTAATAAAGGCACAAATGGCCAAAAAAATAACTTAAACTTGAATCAGTAGGGGTTTTTTTTTATCTAAAGAAGAAAAGTAAATTATCTCAATTTAAGACTGTAGGTCAAAGATTTGAAAGTTTATTTCAAAACTTAAGAGCTGAAGTTGGGCTCAAAACTAAAAAAATCTATTGTAGTGCGTCGCCTTGAAATTTAACGCGCTTTGACTATGTTATATTTTTTACAGTGTAAAACATGGCTGGTCATGTTGCATTTTAAATCACAAATCCTGCCAGTTACCCAGTGCAGCCTTTTGTTCCCAAACCCATTCAGTGGAAACGTTCGCTCGTGTGCAGAACGTGGAGATGAGATGTGCGGTGGAAGAACCCAAAGTGTAATCAGTGTGGAGGGGATCATGGACCATGTCAGCCAGACTGTCCAAAGAGGGAAAAGGAGACAGAATTAATGAGGATCAAGTCCAGGAGAAGAGAGCAGCATGAAGAAACAGTTAAAGCAAGAACAGATTCAAGAAGGCAGGGAGAACAGTTCTGGTAGGAACCATTAGGAAAGGACAGAATAAGTTGTTAGATTTTTTTTGGCTGTGGTGATGAACTGCTGGAGAGAATTAAGATTGTTGTCGTAAAGATGCTGCTGAGAGGCTTTCATCCCCTCTCGGGTATATATTGGAGGATGGGAAGAGGGTGGGGAAGAACGGGAATGTGAAAGAACTTCAGTCCAGAAGACAGAGAGGAGTAAAGAAACCAGACAATATTCACATTTAACAAGCTGAAATCAGAGAATTGGGGCCCGTAACTTGCTGAACTTTCATGCAGAGCGAACACACCATTCATCCTCTGAGGCAGTTAAAAACACAAGCGAAAGAGTAAAATAGTTTTATTTTTAAAAAATGCCTGTAAGTTGGACAAACAGCGACACTGGAGGAGCTACAAGATGTTTGAGTGGAGGATGAAAGTGATAAAGGAGAATTAAACACACGTCTGCCCATAAACTGTCAAGTTTTTTTAAATGACTTTCCTGCCTCCGTGCTGTGTAATCTGTCACAGGGAAGATTTTGTCACTTTGTCCTGAAATCCTTGTCTCCTGCTAATGCAGCTGGACGGTGCGTTTAAGGACACTCATCCAAATTTTGATAGTCGGTGACATGAAAGCATCACTTTAATGAGACGCGTGATCGAAAAACTCGGAACCACAAGACAAACGATGAGCAAACAACGAAGTTACGAACAAGATAAAGTGAATTTTGATGTCTCTTGTCTGTACTTGTATTAGTTGTGGCTGTTAATCAATTTTTTTTCTGTACTGTTGCTTCTCTGAGTTTTTGTGTTTATCTACCCTCACACTTTAATAGACTCTTCATTTAATCCCCAAACTAAATCAAAATATCTGCATGCTGTAAAAAACAAAAACAAAGTTCTAATTCACTGGTTTCTCTTTGTGAAAGTGAAATTAAATTAAATTAATTTTTGTTTAGATATCAACATGCTGTATCACCTTGTGTGTGCTTTGATTTGTGTACTTCTGCGGTTGAACTTGTAATTAGAAAGAAAGAGGAAATGTGAATATTATTTATTAATCTGTCAGCCTTGATATTGTTTTTCTCCAGGTGGTGTGATGCCGGCGATGACTGACTGCTGGTGTTAAATCTGTGTTGGTGGGTACAAAAACAGTTTATCACTTCACTTACAGCAGTCTGACACTTCACCAGCTGGGATCCAGTGCTGTTACCTGTTGCTTCGCCCCATCTGTGATTCGCACTCGTTACTTTAGTCCTGTTTGTGATCTGAATCACAGATTAAAGTGCTGAAGTTACAGAAGATGTGATTCGCTGTAACGACAACTGATCAACACGATCTCATGAGATGGTGTGTAAATAACACAACACTTAGTAGCTCACTTATAAGTTTAAGTTTTGGACAGTCAGGTGACCTTCACTGTCATGGTGATCGTCACTGTGGTTAACGTTGTGAAATGATCACAGTTTGGTCGGGTTTAGTTAGTCTGAAAGACGGAGAGCGTCCGCTCTCTGTATCTTTAGTGTCTCTGGGAAACAAGAACAACCTCCTAGTTGCAACCTACATGCTAACATTAGCACCTGGGACGCTAATGGTGGGGTTTCGGAAAAGGTTTGAAATATGTGCGTGATGTAAGTTACGTAGGTTTTGTAAATTAACTCAGATGCTGACGTTGAAATACGTCAACGTTGACTTCTGGTTCTCTGTGGCGTCCATCAAAGTCCCGTGTTTGTTTGACACATACATCCACCCTAACGTCTTCCATCTTTATACTACGTCACCTGACATTGTTTATGTCTGACGTTCGCATGCAGAAAAATTTAATCATGGGAAAACTTTTTATCCTTTCTTATATAGAAACTAACAAGGCAGCGTCACGCTGAATTGAGTGGCAGCTGTGAGAAGGGGATCATGTTTTTATTTGTCAGCAAAGTTTTAGTATCTGATCAAGTAGTTTTATAAAACTTTATGGTGTATTTAACATGACTTTTGTGCTCCAGAATGTCTCTCCAGCGCTGTGACGGTGCTGTAGAGACAGAGTTAGTGTCATGGTTTGGGTTTTTCACTTCCTGTTTTATTTTGGTATGTCTTCCCTTGTATGTCTTGGTTAGTTTTATTTCCTGTCTTTGGCTCTTTTTGATTATTTTCACCTGTTCTTGACCGCCCTCACCTGTGTCGTATCCTCGTCCTCCCTTTTGTATTTTATCTGGTGTCTTTACCTCTTTAGTCTGTTTGCTGCTCTCTCTCTCTCTCTCTCTCTCTCTCTCTCTTCTTCTCTTCCACTGTTTCCTTGTTGATTTTTGCTTTGTGTTTCCTCCCTGTGTGCTTTAGGATCATTTTATTTTCTAGACTTTGATTTTTATGTCTTCCCTGTTGGATTTGTTTTTTATGTTTTTGTAAAACTTTTGAATTGCTGCAGTCTGCATTTGGGTCCTTCCTCCTGCTCCTGGTTGATATATGCCGCAGTATGTCTCCTAATTAGTCAGGATCAATATCATGATCAGTTTGGTGATATATCACCTCTTTCACTCTGTGGAGAGCTTATCTTTATATGGGTATTCCTCTTAATCAGCCCCTCCAGGATTTTGCAGGCTTTTTGGGGGGACTGTTGCCTAAAACTCCTGATTTCACATCAGCTTTTCTAAAACATTGTGATGCATGTCGTGATGTTTTTGTGTATTCATTGTAATGAAACTGGGGCCAAGAGAAAAGTTTTTTTTTTTGTATAATTCATTAAAATTCAATGGCAGGTTCTTCTGGTGAGAATTAAACTGAACTCTGTTCTGAGCGTTCCAAGTAACCTCACCAAAAAGTCTAAGAAAAAAAAAAGAAGCTTTATTTGTAAATGAAATGCACTGAGTTTTTCCACAAAGAAGCGAAATGTTTTTGGAGCTCAAACTCTGCCAAAACACAAAATCATAAAATATAAAGGTGCAGAGAGCTTGTGTGTTTTTCTTTTCAGTACCGGAGACTAAATAAAAATACAAAAACAATAAATAATAAAACATGAATCGACGACGATGGATCGACTTTGCGTAAAAGTCGAGTGGATTAGACAAAAATGCAAAGGTTGTGCAGAATTCACAGGGTGTGGTTGAATTTGTTGAATTTATTGTTGCAATTGTAACTTCCTAGACGGACTGATTTATGCGTTTCTGATGATGAATGATTGACAGATGACAGATAATGCAAAATGCTCCACTATTCCCATTCTCTCTATCATACACTGTAAAGGGACAGATGGATGAAATGTCTAAGAAGACTAAAATCTAACACTTTGTGAATCTGTTGAAAACCTCTCGTATCAACGTCCATGATGAGCGACTCCTCACCAACACTGGCAACATACGTTCTACAAACTGTCTCATCCTCTTGTGCAGAATAGTTACAGTGACATTTTAGTTTATATTTTCTTACACAAAAAGTGAAGAGAATTCAAATTCAGTTCAGTTTTTAAAGGTTTAGTACGTAGTGCTGCATGTGATATGAAAGAAGCTCGATATAATCTGATAAGGACTAGATAATTTGTTGAAAGCTCAAAGCGTGACTCAGGAGCATGAAGAGACAAGAACTTAAACACCGTCCACAATATAACAGTCCTCTGGGGTCTAGTTGTACCTATAGATCGAGTATGTGGTCAAGTGTCGCCATTTTTAACAGATAATTACTGGGTGAAGTGTCTGACTGCTCTCTGCCGCTCCGTTAGAAAGCTGTGGATGGAAGCGTGGATTGATGACTCCTGCCTGACATCAGCCCGTCGTTTTCCTCCTTGGACGCAGACGTGAGCTCGTCTGGTGACAAATCGACTTTGGACCAGCTCTCCTCTGATTCGGCAGCTTTCTCCTCGCCTCTCTCCTCCTTCCACAGTTGCTCGTACTCCTGCTTCAGCTCCTGATACGAGCGGGAGAACGTGTGGAAGATGGAGGTGGCGGGGAACGCCATGATGAGGATGCCGCTCAGGATGCTGGTCAGCGCGACTATCTGTCCGGGGATGCTGCGCGGCACCATGTCGCCGTATCCCACCGTCGTCATGGAGATGATGGCCCACCAGTAGGAGGCCGGGATGCTGCTGAAGCTGTGGTGGGGGTGCGTGGCGGCGAACGGCGCCAGCTCGCTCTCTGCTAGATGAACCAGAGGCGAGAAGAGGGTCACGGCGACGCAGACGAACAGCAGCAGCAGGCCGAACTCCCTCATGCTGCGCTGCATGGTCAGTCCCAGCGTCTGCAGGCCCAGAGAGTGGCGAGCCAGCCGCATCACGTACAGGATCCGCAGCGCCCGCAGCAGACGCAGGATCAGACTCAGTTTGTCCAGGTAGCCTCGACCGGCGCCCATGATGACGTCCTCCTGCGACTCGTCTCTGACATCGACGACCAGGGACACGTAGTACGGCAGGATGGCGATGGCGTCGATGATGTTGAGCGGGCCGCGAGCGAAGGCCAGCTTGCTCTGGGCGTTGGCGAATCGCAGCACAAACTCCAACGTGAACCACGCCACACAGATGGACTCCACCACGAACATGCTGTGACACTTCTGGGAGCACTCGCCCTGCAGACACAGAGACACACTTTAAAGGGACAATACACCAACTTCACACAGAACACAGGAGCTGTTAGTCTACAGCTGCCTCGGCTGGTTAGTTTGTTTGTGTTATTGTGTCTTTGGTGCTTTAAATGTTTGTTTAAAACTCTTGTGTTCTAAGAGGTGAAATTACTGTTTTTGTCAGTGGAGTCTGGTGGCTTTGGAGAGAGTGATATTTGGCTTACAGCAGTTTACCTTCAGAAAAGTCTGTCTGACAGCAAGATAAAGCAGCAAAAATATTCTAAATATCTTTACTTGTCTAAAATTCAATACTCCTGTCATGTCAACAGTCATCGACTGTAGGTAAACACACTGACTATGGATAAATACCTCAACTCAAAAAATCCAAACTATCCCTTTAAGTCTTTCCAGCACGTTTGCTCTTCAGATGAGATCTGAACTAAAAAAAAACAACTTTTTTACAAGTTTGAAATAAGGGAGAAAAACATCAATTTTAGCAACTGTTCCTCACAAAAACATGCCTCAAATTCTTCTGCATCAGTTTTAACGATTATCTTTAAATCTGTCTGATTCAAGTCCTCGAACTCGACAGAGACGCAGGAGTGAATCAGTTTCCTTTAGAGAAAACAAACTGCTGTTTGTTTTTATTTCAATGTTCTGTATAACTGTTTTTCATTTTAAATGACAAAGATCCTGTAGATATTTAAATAACCTCGTCTCTGAAAACGAGCCTCCACATAATATTGTATTGTTGTTAACTGAGACACCTGCTGAGTTGTTCAGAACATCATTTCAGTGTCAGTATGTGTCCCTGCGAAGTGAGACATTGAAAAACTTTTATTAAAAAAAAAACCTACACAGCACTTAAATTGATTCACACAAACTAATACAACATTTCTTTGGCACAGAGTATAAAAGAGTAAAGTGGAGCCACTAAAGTGGAAAAAAATCCATTTCTATTCCAGAGTCTCTGAATGACTGAATGATGGCAGAGAAGAAAACAAGACCCTGTAATGAGGAATGTCATCACAATTACTACATGCAGAGTAACAAGAAAACCCTTTAAATTATAACCTTGTAAAAACGCAGGCTTCCCTGACTGCACATAATGAGCCTCTTTATGTTTACTGACAATAAAAAGGCTGAAGGGCAGGTTTCATTAAGCGTTAAAATCAATATTTTTAATCTACAGTTGTGTGCGGTGAGTAACCAGAGGAAATACGGCTCCTGGGAAGAAGTGAATGAAGGAAGTAATATTCAGGAAATGAGGCTGAACTCGATCTGAACTTTCTGCTCCGTGTCGTGTCTCCACAGCGCTCAGAGCAGGAGAAAGCTCAGGCTCCATGCATACAGATTCTGCTGTGCAGGAAAAAGTGCCCTGACTTGTTTGCATTTCTTCAAACCAATCACGAACGTGTTGGGCGGCGCTGAGCCCAGGATGCAACGACGACGGTGCTGCTGCAAAATAGTGTCGAGGGGGAACTTGTTTTTGTGAAACATCTGCACATCAGCAGACGAGCTCTGGTATTAAAATCACTACACCACTGCAAAAGAAAAGCTAACGACTGTTAGCTTACTTACATTCATACTATTTGGACCCCAGGTGCTAGTTTGCAGTTTTCAGCATGTAAGTTGCAGCTTTGAGGTTGTTCTTGTTTTTTGGGGACCAGTGGCAGGACTTGTACCTGCAATGTGCATCCGGTGAGTTAGACTAATGTGGCTTCTATAGCGTCTAAAGCTAATGTCCGTCTCATCATCCAGGACACTAAAGACTTAGTGACTGTACAAAACAATATTGCAGTTTTCTGCTTGCACAATGTTTTCATGTACCGTTTTCCGAATTGCTCGTCTACAGTAACAAAATGCCTCCAACCACAGTGATCTGCTAACAAAGCTTTTCAGTCCCTCCAGGATTTCGTGGGCCTTTTTCGGGATTGTTGTGGCCTAAAATGCCTGATTTCACAGCAGCTTTTCTAAAACAAAATGTGAAGCATGTTGTGATGCTTTTAGCCATTTTTTGCAATTAAATTGCAGGACCAAGTGAAAATTGCAAAAGAAAGTTGCCATATTTTTGTATAACTCATTAAAAATGGAAGGCAGCTTGTTCTGGGCAGAATCAAAACCGAACTCTGCTCTGAGTGTTCAAACCAACTTCACCATAAAGACTCAGAAGTGCTAAAATGAAAAAAAAAATCTGCTTTGAAGAAGTCCATCAGGGAGGAATTCCACAAAGAAGCAAAATCTTTTTGGAGCTCAAACTGAAAAACAGCACCTGATTGGTGGAACTTGTGGGAAACCACGATGATGTCGAATTTGTAGAAAAGTTTGGACAAAATTGCAAGGTTGCACAGAATTCACAGGGATTGGTTGAACGTGCACAAATTGTTGCAAACGCGTCTTCCTGGAGGGACTTTTTCATCCTGAAGTCAGCTGCTCCACTTTTCACTGTTGGCTTTGTACACTTGACTTTTTTGTGTTTTTGATAACTGTGATAATCACCTCAGCATCTAATGTAACTGTTAGCGACGTTAGCTACTCACTCAGTGTAGCACCGACGTTGACCTGATTGTCTCACAGCTTGAATAGAAATATCTGACTTCAGACACTGACTTCCTCTGACAGCTCAGAGAAAGAATAATTACAGATTTCACTGAGTTCTCAAACACCGCAGAGTCTTCATTTTAGACGGGAAGCAATTGACGCACTTGGTAACTCATTTTCAATGACAGATGAACAGGCAGGTGAAAGTGTTGCAATGCAATACAAACCTCCTTCAAAAAAAAAAATCACTGTAGCTCAAAAAATTAAACTGCCTGTAGTTTGCGCAGCAATATGTATTTTAAATCAGTGTTTCCAAAACAGTTTTTTTCAGGTGAACCTCTTTTTAAAAACCGTCCAAACCACCTAATTCTCAATAAACCTTATAAAAAAATCTTGGGAAGATTTAATTTGTGCATAAATAAATGTTTCTGACCATTTTTACTGCCACCTTACATCATCCTGACGTGTGTTATTGAAAACATATAAATGTTAAATTAAAATAATTGAGAAATTAATGCATATATTTTATTTCCTCTGGTCAGGAAAACAATATAAGACTTTTTACCTTAAATTTTGTTCCAAAAATGAGACAAAAAAAGAGCATTTAGGCCGAATTAACAGGATCTCGTGTTTTCAGTTCAACAATGCACACATTTTTAACACTTTATAAATGCTGTAATGCAGATATAAATCTTAACTTTGCAGAATTTCTTTCATTTTCTTTTCTTTTATTTATTGTTCTTCCATCCTCCTTCTTTCTTCCTTCTATTTGA
>JAJHUR010097155.1:22395-36683 GCA_027495735.1 Lutjanus campechanus
CATCCAGGACACTAAAGACTTAGTGACTGTACAAAACAATATTGCAGTTTTCTGCTTGCACAATGTTTTCATGTACCGTTTTCCGAATTGCTCGTCTACAGTAACAAAATGCCTCCAACCACAGTGATCTGCTAACAAAGCTTTTCAGTCCCTCCAGGATTTCGTGGGCCTTTTTCGGGATTGTTGTGGCCTAAAATGCCTGATTTCACCGCAGCTTTTCTAAAACAAAATGTGAAGCATGTTGTGATGCTTTTAGCCATTTTTTGCAATTAAATTGCAGGACCAAGTGAAAATTGCAAAAGAAAGTTGCCATATTTTTGTATAATTCATTAAAAATGGAAGGCAGCTTGTTCTGGGCAGAATTTAAACCGAACTCTGCTCTGAGTGTTCAAACCAACTTCATCATAAAGACTCAGAAGTGCTAAAATGATAAAAAATCTGCTTTATTTGTAAATGAAGAAGTCCATCAGGGAGGAATTCCACAAAGAAGCAAAATCTTTTTGGAGCTCAAACTGAAAAACAGCACCTGATTGGTGGAATTTGTGGGAAACCACGATGATGTCGAATTTGTGGAAAAGTTTGGACAAAATTGCAAGGTTGCACAGAATCCACAGGCGATTGGTTGAACGTGCACGAATTGTTGCAAACGCGTCTTCCTGGAGGGACTTTTTCATCCTGAAGTCAGCTGCTCCACTTTTCACTGTTGGCTTTGTACACTTGACTTTTTTGTGTTTTTGATAACTGTGATAATCACCTCAGCATCTTATGTAACTGTTAGCGACGTTAGCTACTCACTCAGTGTAGCACCGACGTTGACCTGATTGTCTCACAGCTTGAATAGAAATATCTGACTTCAGACACCGACTTCCTCTGACAGCTCAGAGAAAGAATAATTACAGATTTCACTGAGTTCTCAAACACCGCAGAGTCTTCATTTTAGACGGGAAGCAATGGACGCACTTGGTAACTAATTTTCAATGACAGATGAACAGGCAGGTGAAAGTGTTGCAATGCAATACAAACCTCCAAAAAAAAATCACTGTAGCTCAAAAAATTAAAATGCCTGTAGTTTGCACAGCAATATGTATTTTTAATCAGTGTTTCCAAAACTTTTTTTCAGGTGAACCTCTTTTTAAAAACCGTCCAAACCACCCAATTCTCAATAAACCTTATAAAAAAATCTTGGGAAGATTTAATTTGTGCATAAATAAATGTTTCTGACCATTTTTACTGCCACCTTACATCATCCTGACGTGTGTTATTGAAAACATATAAATGTTAAATTAAAATAATTGAGAAATTAATGCATATATTTTATTTCCTCTGGTCAGGAAAACAATATAGGACTTTTTACCTTAAATTTTGTTCCAAAAATGAGACAAAAAAAAGAGCATTTAGGCCGAATTAACAGGATCTCGTGTTTTCAGTTCAACAATGCACACATTTTTAACACTTTATAAATGCTGTAATGCAGATGTAAATCTTAACTTTGCAGAATTTCTTTCATTTTCTTTTCTTTTATTTATTGTTCTTCCATCCTCCTTCTTTCTTCCTTCTATTTGATGATGCATCACTTCCTTGTTTTCAACCAATCAGCTTGACATATAGTTTAATATACAGTAGATTGTTCTTGTATTCTGGGGAAATTATTTATGAATATGTTGACTAGATAGTAACAGCTAAAAAAAATCTAATCGTGACAGAGTTAAACAAAAAAAAACGAGAAGCTGCTTTTTGTCAAAGTCTGAAGTCAAGGAGCAATTGTTTTACAAATTATCATGAATTTTCGTTCCTTTTTGTTTTCTTTGACAAACCAACATTCAGCTCGATCTGATTTCGATCTGCCTTACATGCCTGTCAAAGTGAATGAAAGCACCAGCTGGCCAACATTCAACTTTAGACGTCTGCCAGAAACACAAAACCGAAAACAAAACCGCTTTCCAGAAATTAAAAGCAATCTTGGCGTCGCTTTTTGCCTCTGAGCCAAATTTAGAAATCCAGATGTTTGTTCAGTCCAAATCCATCAGTTACAGAACACGAAGAAAACTTCAGCTCCTGAACTCAACACGCGCGTCGTGTCTCGATAACATAATTGACGGCACATACATCAGGGAGAAATCAATCCTCCGTCTCCAGCTCAGAAAACATAATCACGTCGCCCAGTTCAGACTCTTTGCTCCGACTGTTTGTTATATAATCAATTCTTCAGCCTGTCTGCTTCTGTTTACCAGCAGAAATCTATGATTTCACAGTCACACTGGCAAAAAGCAATTTCTTCTCCTCAACCCTTCACTGCTTTACAAATAACTCTGACCTGTTTTCACTGCGATCACTGTCTCCTGTCAATCCAGTGAGTCTGACTCATCTATTTATCAATCTGATTGATTTTAATGTTACTTTAATGTTTATTATTGGTTGATTTATTAACTTTATCCAGGCCAGCCTTCATTCTCCGCTGATTACTCACTCTTTTTCTTGTTTAACCAAGCTCCTATATTTAGAATTATTATGAGATTACACCGTCTTTCAAACTATTAAATCACGTCAACTTTATTTATTTGGCGCAAAATCATAACAGAAGTTATTTCAGGGCACTTTTCCTACAGATCAGGTCTAAACTGTTCTCTTTATAATATCATTATACATTCAGATGGCATTTTGTCTGTAGAAAAAAATAGACTTTATAGTTTTTAACTGTGCATTTCTCTCTGCTGCAGAGCTGAACTGAACCTGACATATTCAGTGGCGTGTTGAAGGTGTTTCAGAGGTGTTACAGGGACTGAAATAGTGGGATATCCTTTGTGACTTTTATGTAAATGTGTCTCTGGTGCTCAGTCAGACATGTGACTGACATGTTCGCTGTCCTGGATCCACAGTGGTGGAACGACCTCCCCGCTGGTTTCAGGACGGCTGAAACATTTTCCATCACAGGCTGAAAATTCCTCTGTTCAGACTGCAGCTGCAGAAAACTCGTTTTCTATTCTTCATGCAGCTTGAAGCTGTTCAGTTTACAGTATTTGTTGGTTGGTTGATTCCACTCACTGTACGTGGCTTTGGATTAAAGTGTCAGCATAGAAATTTAATGTAATGCATTAATTTTTTTTTGTGGATCAATACAACATGAGCACATCACAGTCCCTTCAGGATGTTGTGATGTTACGATCGCAATAATTCCCGCAAATACAACCAATCCCCATGAATTCTGCGTGACCTTGAAATTTTGTCCAAACTCCGCAAATTTGACTCAACATTTTGTTTTATTATTCACTGTTCTTTATTCTTTCTTTTCTTTCTGCAGGTACTGAAGAGAACACAGGGTTTGTCATCATTATTGATATTTATCAATGCTCCGTCCACTTTTATTTCAGAATTTTATTCTTGTTGTTTTAACTGAGTTTGAGTTCCACAAAGATTTTGCCTTTTTGGGGAATACGCCCCGGGTGCACGTCTTCATCTGCAAATAAAGCAGATTTTGTAATCGAGAGCCTTTTGGGTGAGGTTACTTAGAACTTTTAATGAATTATACAAAAAACAAAACAAAAAAAATCACAACTATCTTTTGTAATTTTCCTGCAATTTAATTGCAAAAAAATGCCTAAATGAAATCAGACGTTTTAGGCAACAACAATCCCAAAAAAGGACTGTGAAAAGTTGTGCATGATAGTATTCTTATTTATTTGTATTATTCTTATGTAGCTGCATTTACTTTTCCATTTAGCTTTTTGACTTTTTGACTTTTTTCTTTAGGCTGTGAGTCGACCAAAGTGTTTTTTCCAGAAACCAGCCTATTTTTCAAATCGTTTGCATATTTATACGATGCAAACACCAGCAATGTGACGAGGTAATGAACATCTATATAAAGGCGAAGTCCTACTTTGAGACATGAACGGTAGTAAATGGCAACAAACAATTTATTAATCCTGTTTGAATTGTGTCATGAATTACAGACAGTATATGATCAATTTTGAAGATACGTAGTCGTAAAACTGTTGAAGTATCAGACTGTCAGACAGACACACCCAGAAGTCACGTGAGTGACGTCATGACTTTTTCCCTCCAAAAGTTAGCCACTAAAGCTACGATGCCTGCGTGTTTTTGCGCTGGATGTAGTCACACAACAACGGGTCTTATTCGTTCTTTCTCTTCGCGGCTGATAAAAGAACCAGGAGGTGTAACACAGCGACCAAAACACCTCTGCTCAAAATAACTTAAGACGAGAAACCTGGTGTTTTCAGCTGGGAAAAAATGCTTTGTCCCTTTCCAGCTAGTTGCTAACTGTGTCTGTCCTTCTGCGTTGGGCAGGTGGCATGAAGTGTGTTTATCAGACACAGACACAGAAAACATTGAGCTGAAAGATAAATAGACTCCTGCAGAGCTGGGTGATAGTAGTCTGTTGGTTCATCACTACTAACTGTCCTTTGCTCCAGCTTTGATCACGAGTTTCTTTAGAACATAAAATAACCACAGAATCTTAAGAAGTTTTGGCAAATTTACTTAAAAATTAAAGCCTCTTTTTTGCTCTGATGAGCTGGTATGAAACCTCTGCTGAGCAGTAAAAAGCACTGACACTGAAAACTCTCAGGTTCAAACTGGATGTTGTGTGTCTGTCTCCTTTTCATCAGCTTCATACTCACCCTGGTCTCTTCGTCTCGGAGGTCTGGCATGGTGCTAATGCACAGGCTGATGACGGTGACCAGCACCATGATGACAGAGAGGCAGGCGAACATCTTTCCGGCCAGGCCCGACCCCTGAGGGTTCTCCACCACCTCTCTCAGCATCCAGGTCAGTCTGCGATAGCCCTTTTCTGTCTGAGTGACGCTTTTCTTCAGCGTCAGCCTCTTCTGCCTCCACTCCTCTTCTTTGCGCTCTCGCTCGGCCACCTCCTCGACGCGGGTGATCATGCGGCGTCGGCAGCAGCGCTCCATGTGGGCCGGGTCCACGCCCCAGTAGTCGAGCTCATCGTGCAGCGACACAGCGCACAGTTCCCGCAGCAGACGCAGTTTTCCCGCAGCCAGGAAGTTGAGGATGACCCTGAAGGCCGTGGGGTTCCGGTCGAAGAAGTACTCCTGGCACGTCTCGTCGTAGTCGTCGCAGAGTCGTGCGATCTCCTCGGGGGTGGTGCAGAAGCGAAGGCGTCCCAGACGACTCTGGGGGAACTGCTCCAAGGTGCTCCAGGGGAACGTGTACCTGTTGCCCCCGACATTGATGAGAACCTGCAGGGTGTGGTCGACCACGTACGAGGCCTTGGGGTCGCGAAGCAGCTGCGCCCGCTGGAAGTAAACGCCCTTGATGGTCTCGGTCTCCGGGATCTCGGTGAAGAAGCGGTCGAGGCTGCTGTCGTCACTGCTGATGGAGTAGGTGCTGAAGTCGTGGTTGGCATTGCTGATGATGGGCATGCTGGCTTCAGGACGTGAGACAGGATGGAAGACGTGTTTGTATGTCCAGCTGACAGGACGTTAGAAGGACGATCCACAGAGAAGCTGTGATGAAAATAGAAAAACAAATATGTTGTATTTGAAACAAAATGAGCAAAAACTTTTTCGTGTCAGTGCAAAGTCCTCATATGGAGGAAGAAGCTGGATGGAAGAAACACTTTCACCACTGTTCATGTCTCGTGTGAAACCAGTGTCAATGTTGACTTTTTTTTAACTTAATGCAACATACATAACTTAACGGCGAAACCTGTAATATATTTACTGTAATAAATAATAAAATGACCACGATATGTCATCAGAGATCAAGGAAATGTAAAGTTGAAATACTCGCTTTTCTGAAAACAGCACTGCAGCCACAGTGTCCCCCTTCAAATTTCTTCCTTCAAAATCTATTCTGGGCAAGAATAATTGAGTTTATATTGAGCCAAATGTTTGCTGAATGAGTTAGTGTCTGTTTATGAGTCCTCAGAAAACTTTTAGAAGGTGCAGATGTTTATAACAGTTCAATTAAGCAATGTGTTAATGTGTTAATGAGTAATATGTTTGGCAGGCAGTCAATGAACTGCAACTCCAGAGTTTGTATTTTCAGAGCAGTGGGCTTTTTGTTTTCAGGATAACGGGCTGAACTTTATGTTGACAGACAACTGACACAGTTATAAACAGCTGATCAACTTACAGTGGAGGACTCGTCCTCATTTGTTATTGTCAGTTTTTGATGTTGCACACATCCTGTGATCCTGTGAAGCTCCTGCAGCCTGCCTATCTCTGCCATGTCTGGGGATTATAACCTATCCAATATACAGTCTATGGCTCCAGCTCACTATTTTGACTGCAGCTCTCATTTTTGCATGTGCAATGGCTACACGTCGCTCCTTTAATATAGCGTACATAACTGAACTTATGTAATATAACTTAGGTATTTCTGCACCTAACCAAGTAGTTTTAGTGTCTTAACCAAACCAAACTGTGATTATTTCGCCATGTTAACCTTGTGTTTACAATTGTTACCATGAGGACAAAGGTCACCTGACTTCATTCTTTCCTGCACATCCAGATGTTTAGTTTTAGTTTAGTTTAGATGTCAGGTGCCTGCAGGTGTAAAACTGACCCCGGAGAGACACTTAGAGCGTCATCGCACTGACCAAGCTGCTGTATTTGACAAGCTGGGAGTAAGAACGTGTTGAGTTCATACAGAGTGCCACAAGGCTCTGTCCTGGGTCCACTACTTTTCAACGTGTTCGCAGATGACACACAACTCTATATAGCTGTTGATCCTGATGACCTGGGCCCACCTTCTTTAAACTACGTCTCTGACATCAGTTAATGTTGGATCCAAAAATGTCCTAAAGCTCAATCAGGACACAACACGAGTCTTTCAAAAGGTTCAAAAGAGCAACAGTTCACATTTGTGATTTAAAAATTCACATTATAAGGTAATAATTGGGCCTTTTCCTACAGTTGATGTGTTTTACAAACTTTTTCCAAAATGGCCGGTGGAGAAAACCAGTGACGGGACCAATATTTTTTTTCCACAGGATGGCAAAGTGATGACCCACCTTACTCTGACTCAGATCGGCTTGTACTTGTTGCCTTTGTTGGTTCAGTCAGCACAAGCAGTGGGATTGGCTAGAGTCAGGGTAAGGATATCAGGATAAGCCAATCAGAGGCAGAGTAGGGCACATCATGCCTTTGCCATCCTGGGAAAAAAGTCATATGTCATGTAAAATTAAACCCGTGGTTAACATAGTGAAGTGGCAGCAGTTTGGTTATATTAAGGTATTTGGTTAGTGGACTACTTGGTTAGTGGAGTAGTGTAACTTTAGATAAATTGATACTGACTTTTATTTTAACTACAGCCACTAGAGATCACCACCTAATAATAAATTTATATATTGATCATAATAAGCTGCTTGTACAGACGACCTGTTTTTCATTGAATCATATATAAGTTAAGAACTAATATATGTAATCACATTAGATCCAGTGTGCTGCTGTGATTGGTCAGTGATGAGGAAAATTCACAATTCGCTAAAAAAAAAACAAAAGATTTTGGCACCCCACTTTTAGTCCCGACACCTTTCTGAAGATGGCTTCACACCAATTCACGCCTCGACTCACACGACTGTGACGACTCTCACACAACTGCTGCATGACCCCAAAAAAACTGTCACGGTGTGAACGACCCAGAGGAGGTTCGACCAGCAAACAGAGCGGCTCCGACTGCAGCTCCTGTTCATCAGATACTTTCTTCTCAACGTCCTCGGACTAGTTTTTTTTTTTTTAGTGGTAACAGACACCTGCTAACATGCAAAAACACACTGTGATCTGAGAGGTTCAAACATTTTCTCACTTACCTCCGCTGGGAGCTTCTCATAGTTTTGTTTTTTTTTTCTCTTTCAGCCAGTTAATGATATTCAAAAAATCAACAACAACAACAACAGCATCTCCTTCCAAGAACAAGTGTTACTGCTGCTGACAAACTGTCAACAGTTTTCACTGGGATTAATTTATATAAGAAATACTTCCATGAAAACTACTGAAAGTCTTTTCTGTGGAGTTACTTTCATCAGAATACTGATTTAAAAAATCTAAACACTCTTTCAAAGTCTCCAGCTCGTCTGCGTGGAATTAAAAGACAGATTTTTTTATTTATAAACAGGTGCTGCTGCTGAATTTTGAATGTACTTTTGAAAGGCTACAGCCTTTATTATATCGGGGTCGAGGGAGAAATCTCAGAGTTGAATATCTGAAACCAAATGACGTATGAAAACTTTATCACGGCATCTTTCTCGCTTTTCTTGTGTCATTTCGCAACATTTAGTCTCCGCCTACTCATGCAGAGATGGCGTCTCGTTTTATGCATGAACATCATTGAGAAAACTAGAATTACCGCCTCACCAGATAACGCTTTCATCGTGCCTGAAAAGTTGAGCATGCCGAGGCCCGATGCTGACAAATTTCTGTCAGAAACCCGACCCTCATTGGCGTATTTCAACCCGACATTTTTCTAAACAAGCTTCCCTTTATGCACCAAACAGCAGGAGTTTTCAGTGACGGGGACAATACATGCAGGGAATTGGAATTAGCAGCAACTAAATTGGGGGGAAAAAATGAAAATTAATAAATAAATACATAAATATAGTACAGCCCGAACCCAACGAGAGCCCATGAAATATGCGAGAAATAAGGTTCGACCCGACGCAAACCCGTCGGGACTCAACGGGACTCAGACTCATGTAATCTACATATTTAAGACTTTGAATTTAATAAAAGTTATTATGTCTGTTTTTTGAGAACATGGAAGTTCTCGTTATACGTGTGAATAATTTCCAGGTAGAAACAGTCTGTCTTCACTTACAGACTGTTTTTACAGGAGGACAGAGGACTGATGGAGAGCTGAACACTGTGATGTCACAGTGAAGTTGACCTTTGACCTTTTGGATATAAAATGTCATCACCTCATCATTTTTCACCTGTTGGACGTTTGTGTGAAATTTTGTCTTGATTAGCGAATGAAATCATGAGCTCCATTCTTATCAGTTCATCCTTCAGGACTTCCATCCTTGTGTTTCTGAGATATCGCTTTAACGAGAATGAGACGGACACGAGGTCACGGTGACCTTTGACCACGAAAATCTAATCAGTTCGTCTTTGAGTTCATCCAAAAGACGGAAGTTCATGTCCCGTTTAAAAACAAAAGTCAACTCTCTTAACTTAAAATTCAGTCGTTATCTCCTCACCCTCATGCTGATTGAAGGTCGGGTTTAGTTTTTTTAGTCCACAAAACACTGCTGGAGATTCACGGGAAAAACAGAGTTGCAGAATCTCCCAAACAGTGGAAGTGAACGGTGACCAGTTTTCAATCCAAGTCTCCTGAAGTCCCGACATGCCGTTCACTTGTGTGCAGGCGGTGTGAACATGAACGTGGCTCCAAGCTAAAAGATCTACAGTGAAGATTCAGATTAAAAACATGATGGAAGTGACACGTTTAGAG
This sequence comes from Lutjanus campechanus, assembly GCA_027495735.1. NCBI lineage: Eukaryota > Metazoa > Chordata > Actinopteri > Lutjaniformes > Lutjanidae > Lutjanus > Lutjanus campechanus. The sequence goes on from JAJHUR010097155.1 coordinate 31,825, forward strand.
TCAACTTGGAGCTTTAGGAGATTTGGATTAAAACCAGACGAGCAGCATGAAAAAACTAAACCTGACCTTCAATCAGCATGAGGGTGAGTAGAAAATGATGATAATAAAGATCTTGGCCTTTTCCCAAACCTAACCAGGTAGTTTTGGTGTCTAACTTTAACCTGAACTGTGACTGTTTCACAACATGAACCATGAAGAAGATGAAGGTGACTTGACTCTCGTTATCACGTCCAAAACTCAGAAAATTCAATGAACTAAACAGCATCAACTGACACGTGAAAAGATTAAAACGTGGACACAACATGCAGAATGTGCTTAAACATGGCGTATTATTTATACACCATCTCATGAGATCAAGTTTCCTGTGACAAATAAAAATAGACAGAGATATAACAGAGAGACATATGATACAAAATAGATGCACAGTTATTATCTTCTACTTGACATGTTATATATATGTATTAGGTTTCCAAACGTATGTAGACTTTAAAACTATTTCAAATATTATGATATATTATATTATTAAATTAATCGCCAGCTATTTTGATAAAGAATTAATCAGTTTGAGTCATTTTTTAAAGAAAATTAGTCAAAATTCTCAGAAGATTTTCTGGTTTCTTTACTCTTCTCTCACAGTAAACTGAATATTTTTCAATTGGCACAAAACAACTGATATTTGAGGATGTAAATTTAGATTTTGGGAAACATTGATCAACATTTTTCACTATTTTCTTACCAAACAACTAATTTATTAATTAAAAATAATCAAAAATGTACCAAACGTACAGCACATATACATTTTTAAAGGAATAATATCAACAAGATGATGAATAAATTATGCATAACCAGAAAACTTTCCAGTCTTTGATTCTCAGGAAGACTTCAGATCAAAACATGTTAAATCTGCACGTCAGTATAAAACAGAAACCTCCCAAATGTGTTTTATAATAATCCCAACTGTTCAGAGGATTTGTGGCCTAAAAATGAGTTTTTAACTGGTTATGAAACAGGCTCAGTTTAGTTCTGATGTCTCTGTTTGATCTACATAAACAAACACAACCATCTGTGAGACGATTGGCTGTTTATTCTTAATATCTGCCACCAGGTCAGATTCTTTGTGAAATCAACTTTATATTTTGTAGTTATGACGGCAGAAACACGACCCGTTCTGTCCACAGGGGCTCAAAAATCAACACAATACGATTTTTTTCTTGTAGGTAAACTCTATTAAGTCAAATTAAAAATTTTAAAGTAAAGAATGATAAACTTTAAAATTAACCCAGACAGTTCACACAGTAACTGCAGGATATTTGTGTAAAATTAGTTTTTGAGCAGATTATTTCCTGTGAATCCTGCATCAGAGGTGAGTTTCTCATATTTTTAGTAAGTTTTTGTAATATTTTCTGCCTGCATGATGTATTTCTTTTAATTTTTTAACAACCATACATATTTAACAGGCTTCTTTTTTGACAGGTTCAGTGTTTTCTTCTCCCTGATGTTTGACTGTTGTTCAATTAGTTATTTTGTTGTTTTAACTGTGAACTTTTCTGACGCAGGACGAAGCTGTTTAGCTGCGTGATACAGTCTGTGTTCTTAAATAATAATCTAACCCTTATAAAGAACAGTGTCATTTAGTTTTCCTCACAGAAATGAATGAAATGCTTTTGTTCCACATCCCTTAAAATCAAAAGGACCTCACAACCGTCACGAGAAGCTTTAGTGACTCCTGGTGGGGGTCGGGAGCCTCAGGTTGGAAACCAGTGTACTATAGAGCTGCAACAATCATTCGACTAACTGATCAGTCGATTAACAGAGAAGTAGGCATGAACTCTTTTAATAATCCATTAATTGTTTGAGTAATTCATGCAAAAATGGCAGAAAAAGCTATTTTCAGCCTCTCAGATGATGAGATTTCTGCTTTTCTCTGTTTTATTTCACATTAAACTGAACATCTTTGGGTTTAAACTGATAAAACGAGACATTTAAAGACTCTGAGAAACTGGGAAGGACAATTAATCGATTAATCTAGAAATTAAAGGGCAGATTAATGCATTAATGTGTTCATCACTCAGATGCTGCAGCTGGTAAAGATGGAGCTCATTTTAATTAGTTTATATATGACGAGCAGCCTGTGGATTTCCCTCCTGGATCAATAAAGTCTTATAACAAGACATCATAATTTATTTCTTGATTCTGTTTTGTATTATTAATCTGAATCTGCAACATAATTAATAACTAGAGGTATCAAATAAATGGAGTATAAAGTACAGGATTTCCTTCTGTGATGTCATGGAGAAGTGTCGAGTATTTAAAGGGGCAGTTCACATCATTTATCATCTATCAGTCATTCCCAGAGACAATTCTGCCATTTTAAGATTTTTATCTGCAGTAAACTTTTCATAAAGTATTTAAAATTTGCACATTATTTTACTGATGAAAGAACAAAAACAAGAGCCTGTTAATTCCACTTAAATACACTTATTGTTTTGTCTCGTTCATGAAGTCGGCTAAAATGTTCTATATTGTTTTACTGATGAGAGGAAATAAAAACAATGAGATGGACTGTTAACTCGGCCTAAATGAGACATTTATTTCTCATTTAATGAGAATTTTAATGAGAAATTTATTTCTCATTTGTAAAATATTTTATGCAGAAATAGCAGTAAAGAAAAAGGCAAGAAACGTTCATTTATACAAATAAATCTCCTGAGATTTATTGATAAGGCCTGTTGTGAACTGGGTCACAGTGGAAACACTGCAACTCACACCCTTTAAGTGCAGTACCCTACTTGAATAAATGTACTTAGTTACTTTCCACAACTGCCAGAGACTAAACTGGGGAGACCAGGGACAATTGTGACAGGGGGCAGTTGTAACAGTTGTCTCTGTGCAAAGCAGACAACCTCAAAACTGGTCTGGCAGATCTGCTCACATTTCAGTCTCTAGTGTTTACACCATAAATTATTATTATTTATCTGTTATCTTAAAGAATTTGAAACTGAAGTGATAATATTAGATACTACAGAAGTAATGTGATTACTCTGAGGTGAACTTTTAATTGATATACGTTGGATCAATATGACATATTTTTTAAATGACTTCTTGTATTAAATTTAATATTTTTATTATTGTCTTGTCCTTATAAGTGAAAGTATATCAGTCATATTATTAATTAGTGTGTTTCTGCAACTATGGTTGTGAAATTTTGGATTTATATTCAAATTTGTCATATGATTCTTTTTTAATAAATATTCGGTGTGATTAAACATCTTGACTTGAAAAATAACAACTAAATGATGGGAATTAATGACATTTATCAGGCATTTTATGGGTCCAAACACATCTTTTGTTCATGTCCCACAACTGTGGTTCAGATATACGTAAAATAAGTTTATTTAGTTTGTAAATTTAGTGAATTTCTCAGATAAACGTTACTTTACACAATATTAAATTGATTTATTTATGATTTTTTTTAAAATCTAAATGACTCTGTTCCACTTTTATGTCCTAATACAATCCTGAACAAATTCCACAGTAAAAGTTTATTTAATTTCTATGGAGACAGAAGTTATCCAGTGAGCACGTGGCTGTGAGGTCGGTCCACCTGAAGACAAAGACACAGATCATCTTTTCTTCTTGTTAAATTGTGTCCTCACCAAACAGCTTAGTAAGTGGGTATTTTGAACTACATTTAAAAAATAAACTTATTTTACAGTTAAATTGATGTATATCATAGATGCTAAAAGTCAAAGCAAACATAGCTGACCTTGCTAGCTGCCATTTATCTTCAAAATTAGCAAAAATGTAATTTCTGCATCAGTTTTAGGTGTTACCATGGAGACAATTTCAAGGCAAACAAATGATAGCTGAGGTATTTTTTAACCTGAAGCCTAATTTCCCATATTTTTGTGTCAAAGTGACTAAAGGGAAGAATAGACTAGACTAAAGAATCAGTCCAGTTTCTAGAGACTACAATGCAATCCAGCTGATAATAATACATTTTATTTATTTATTTATGATGTAAACAGTAGCTTATTGTTAAAGGTTACATTGCTACCATGGTAACATGGTGTCCTTATCAACACAAGATGTCATTACTGCTTTATATATATATATATATTGCAAAGAGTATTTTAAATCTTCAGTACAGATGATTTGTAGGTGAGAATTGAACATCTGTCATAAAAAGCAGATATTTTTTGTGTGTATGATCACAATTAGCTTCTAAAGTAAATGTCAAAATTTTCTATTGAGTAGAGAAAATCATAAAATCCCCTGTTTTTATTTCTTATTATTTCAGTATTTACACTGAGTCACAAAATTTAATGAAAATACATTTAAATGTCTTAAAATGTTATATAAGTTAATAATTAAATGAACGTTTGTTGCCCGTAGTTGCAGAAACACCCATATATGTTTCTTATATCAAAGGATAACTAGTGTTTATCAAATAGTCTGAGAGTTATGAGAGAAAATGTAAAAAAAAAAAAAAATGTTACAATAGCCCCAGGTCTCCCCTGTTCATACTCTGATGTTTGACTTAATTAGAGCAGCGGTTTGTAATTAAAGAGAAAACCCGGTCACCTGACAAAAGTATTATAACATAATTTTCATAGTGTTTCTCATATAACAGTAAAAGTTTAAAATAAAACAGCATTAATTAATTTTCTCTCACCTCACAGGGCGCAGGTGGTCTGCCTCAGCTCTTTATTGGTCCTGAACATTTTCTCATCTGTTGCTGTAAAAAGGACGCTCCTCTCTAATTAAGCCATGATTGCATAATTGTTCTTTTAATTAAAGTGACGATGATGAGGCTCAGAGATCAGCAGGAGTGATATTACAGTTTATAAAATCCAGTG
>JAJHUR010097156.1:0-24363 GCA_027495735.1 Lutjanus campechanus
TTAAAGCTTTATACATCAGTTCTAATCAAGCTGAGAAAGCTTCACACAGCTAATAAAGAAATATCAAGATTAGAAAACAATACAAACAAATTATATGGCTCAAAAATTGTCTGTCAAATAATACCTATGATTTGGAAAACTGCCATGAATTTGATTATATTCATTGCTTGTGAGCTTCCTCTATTAGAACATTTTCTTAATTAATCTGGCAACTTCTGAAGCCAATTTTAAAATGCTTCAGAATAACTTACCAATAAGACCCGAGTAAGACAGCAGACAGTCAGCATAGTTCTCCCTCAGACAGCCGGATATGGAGCGAGCTTCAGGCTGACAGTTGCTTATGAAGTCTGCCAGCCTTGACCTAAAAACAATAGAAACACAAATTACAGATGCTAATTTTCTGATGCTGTTATTAGATATGAAGCTCATAGTAGGCTTAGTCCTTTGTCACATTAATAAGCACTGGTTCAATAACAGACTAACTGGCATAAAAAGCCTTTGCTGCTTTGCAGCACAGAAAGTAGATGTGAAATTGAGTTTAGAAGTGTCGTTGAAAAACTGTTTCTCTCTCTCTCTCTCTCTTTCTTTTTTTTTTTTTTTTTACAACCTATATACTATAACCTGTACACACTATATTTTGCATTAAGTAGCTCCTTTTAAAGAGGAGACTGGCAATTTCTGTCAATAAACATTATGAATGTTCAGTTCAGTCCAGCTTTAAAACAGTAGTTATCTTCTCTTAAAAAAGACCATCTGGATTACTACTGAAGTGCTTTCGTTGCAAGTTCCTCCTAGAAATTATAATATTTTTTTGTATGTATAGACATAAGAGGAGTCAGAGTTATTGTTACACATGTATTTTAATAGCTAAAGACAGATGTGAAAAATCTTGGTTGTGAGATTATGTTTTCTATTGCAGTAAAAAACATCAGTCTGCATTTTTGGAAAAAAAGAAAAAAAAGATGAAATATACTAAGAATCATTCTCTGTGGAGTCTTACCTGCATATGTAGTTGGTCTTGCATGTGTTCTGAAGAGACAGACAGTTTGGTGTGTCTTTATCCTCATAGGAGCAGACAGGTACAATTGTTTGTCGTCTGCGCTCTGCACATGCTGTCTGATCCCCCGCTGGACAGGAGCAAAACAGCATCCCATAGCTGTATTTAGTTGGAACCTTTATTTTGGAAAGAAACGGGGGAAAAGAACACGTTTATGCGGGTGGTGGGGGGGGGGGGGGGGGCTTGCACTTTCACCCACGTGTCCATCGATATCCGCAAAACTTGCCATCAAAAGAAAATATTTTCAGCTTCCACTAGAGTGGTTGAAAATCTTACCTTACCCAGGTTATAAAAGGGCTTAAAAAGTGACAGAATGTGATCATAGAGACTTCAGATTCACTATGGCTGCCTCCCATTGTGAACAGTAGCTTTCAGTAGAATTTTACCAGGAGGTTGGATTCATAGTCAGTGATATTGCTCTTAAAATAGCATTTTTCCTTTGACATTTGACACCTGGGTTCGACACTGGTTTGAACAGCAACTACAAAATCAATTGCACACAAAAAGCTGCAAATAGCTCTGAAAATTAGCATGCTTAATTACCTTGTCAAAGAACTGACGCAGGGCCTTGTGGCATTTGCGCTTGTTGCAGACCTCAGAGGCAGACACCCTGCTGGTGCAGGGGTTGATGTAAGCTGAGCGGTATTTCTTACATGTGTCATTCAGGTTACAGGCCTTGGCAGCATTCAGACAGTTGTTCTCCTTTGTGGATGCCGGCTCAACTGAGAGAAAGGAGAGACACATAATTTCATATAATTTCATGTTTTCTTATGCAAGAATTATTGCTTTCTTGCACTGGTTGCATTGCTGTTTACGCATCAGACAAGATCAAAACTTCAAAACAAAGAACGTGACAAGGATGAGAGGATTTTTCTTTATTTAGAATCTCTTTGAAAAACAACTTAATTACTTCACACCTCAAAAATTTTACATCTCCACTTCTATGCACAGTTCTAAGGACGTTTCTAAGTATAATTTGTCTTAGGTACATTGGAAAATACTATCTTATGTGATTAAGATAAAATAAAAGCTATTGTGTCACTACTGGCATAGACTTACTAGTCAGTCTCTGGACGCTTCACTCAATAGAGACTGAGGACAATCTCCCAGCTTTCATTGCTAAAGTGTGTTTAAAAAAAAAACCCTCCTCCATTGTCAACCCAATCCAAAGTCTTTAGGATGGCCTTCATATTGGGGTGGTGAAATTGTGTGCTTGAATACTGAGAAGAATGGGGGCAGAGCATCAGTTCTGTTAAGGCATGTCCATGTTTGTTATTGGCCGTTCTAGCAACAACCTTGCAGAAGGTGGCGAGATCTCTGATTGTCTGTATTGGAAGACTACTTTACTATTGACTAGCGGTGGGGGACAAAATTGATTCTTAGATGCATCATGATTCTCTCTTGAAAGATTGTGAATTGATACAGGAAAGTCCATAATTGGAAATTTAAAACCCAATTCTCTTTTCTTAGACCAGGCTGTACGTTCCTTGCGGCTGAACTAATTGGACGGTGAAACACAATGGATGTAAACATGTGCATCATGTTTATGATCTGAGTTGAGCAGCTTCTTGAGTTTTGGCGAGGATAGCTGAGCGTGAGCAACAGAAGATTACGGATACGATCCGCTGCACCCCCTGACCTAAAAGTTAACGTATGGAAGCATTTGGGTTCTATGAAGATGGATTATGTAGGGAAAAGGGACCTGGACAAGAGCTCCATTACAGATACACTATGATTTAAAAGTAAGTAGTGGTACGGTGAGAAAAAAATAAATAATTTTTAGAAATTAAAATTTTTGATGCATTAATAATTGTTTTATAATCACATCATAACCTTCAGAATCTGAATTGAATCGATAGGGAAGTGAGTGTTCATCCCAGAGTCAGAGCCACAACAAAGCTTTACATGAGGTCAAAAAACTGTCCACCACTTTTCATGTATTTTTAACCAGGTCCTCATATTGTGCTAAAAGTGCATAATTTACTGTATGCTTGTTTGAAACTGAAAAAGAACAACTGTGTGAGAGCTTTGAGCCTCGTTGAACTCAATCATGCTTGTATTTGCAAACACATTATACAAATTGTGTGGATATAGACTTTTTTTTTTTTTTTTACTGGGGATTCATCATGAATTATTGCACCAATTTTTTGCTCTAGTTATTCCATTTGTTGCGATTGCTTTGTTACACGTTTGAAATTTTCTGGCTAAATGGTGTACTTCAGGTCATTATCAGACCTCATTAGGTGCGACATTTATGATAAAATGCCTGTATGTGCAGCAGAATTCCACAGTTAGACCACACTGACCTCTCATCTCTGAGAACACATAGTAGTGTAGTATATCCCATTGTGCGCTTGTGTGATTCAACGTATCTTATATGTGCAATTCGGGGGTGATTTTGTGGTCCTCCCCATTACAGAAAACACAGAGCCGAAGGCCTTGAAAATACAAATACCTGCCCAGACACAGTGCATTTTCCCTGCTTTGTGTTAAGAAAACCAAGTCACCCATCTTTGCTTCCATCTCAGTATGCCTTTCCTTCCATCACAGCGAAAGCACAGTGTGGCCAACTAACACAATGACTCTCACATCTCATTTTTCTCATTTGTTGTAGTGAAAGTCCTTTCTGCTCGACTGACTCCTGCACAGTAACACAAACTGTATCCCCAGCCTCGGCATGGAAGAATGAATTCTGTAATTCTGCCTTTTGAGGTGGAATTGAAGCTCACTGCACTCTTTCATGCACTGCAGAATGAGCCATGATTAAATCTGAATACATTCTTGAACCTTGGGTTAATCACATATTACAAAACCCATTACTTACATCTGACAAGTGCCTAGAGATGTGGGCTGTGATCTTTTAGTGGCTGTTTGTAGCTCTTGGGCCATAGGTGTGACAGTTCTACCTCAATTACTGTTACCCAGAGAGAAATGCTTTTCTTTAATTTATTTTTCCACTTGTATTGAAGTTCTTGCTTTGAGGACTTGGATTAAAACATGGTCGTATACTTGCGTGTGCGTGTGTCTGTGTGTACGTGTAGCAGACGGCCCAAGCTAAGTGTGAGTAAGAAGGTTGAAGCTGTAGGTCACAGCGTGACTCCATATAGACGCAACACCCCACGGCAGGAGAAAACCTTTTCTATCAGGAGCACTCTTATATTTAATAAGCTAATTTTGGGGTCATATTTTCTCTTTTTCAGGAGTAATTTAAGCACAAACCTTGTTTCACTGTCTCTGAGACCGCATTCAACTTCACTGGAGCGTCATGACATTGTTGATGGCAAAGTTCAACAATTACTTCATTCAAATCTTCCACAAGTACAATGAGTTATATAAAAGGGGATGTGCTAAATATTTTTATTAGTTGTCTGTGCTTTGTTCTGTGCTGCTTGCACTATTAATTCAGTGCCTTGCAGTATGGTTGTAATGTGAATTAGAAAACAATCTTCACTTGTCTCTGTAATCCTCTTACTGTCTTATGTCTCTATTGTCATATTTCTCTTTTTAATGCAGAGAAATCCCAGACATTTAAAATTCATCTTAGAGAAAAAACCCAGCAATAACAAAAAAGGTGATTTGTGAAAAAGTCTTCCTGTAATACTGTTCCAACATATCATTTCAATAGTTTAACTAAACATCATTATAGTTCCTTTATAATTAGTCTATTGACCTTGCAGTGCATAACAGAGAATTGCAATCCTATATGTCGGCCTTGTTAAAAGACCCACAGGCTCAACAAAACACAAATCTCATTTAGCCTTCTTAAGTTGCAACCCCTGAGCAAGGCCACCGTGTTGCCATTGATGTAGACCAAATAACAAGACAGTTCAGCAAACACTGGAATCTGACCCCTCGACCTCTAAGACCTTTTGAAAGACCGCCAGCCAGGTAGGGCTGTCTCTGAATCTCAAACAAGAGGTTAATTACGGTGTCCTGGGGGGCTGCGTTCACTAATACAGTGAATGTGAGAATATGAGAGCCAAACTTCTTTACAGCAGCTGAGACGTCCAGTGTTTGTAATGCCCTAACTTCTGAAATGCCAGTAAAGTTTTAGCACAGTAAATTAAAACATCCTTCATATGTTATTATGAAGAACGGTCTTTCAGATCAGTGGGCTTTAGCATATCCAAGTTGTGTAAGCCTATATAAGTCAAGTCATGTCAAATTTTCTTTGCATAGCCCAATATCTCCAATCACTATTTGGCTCTGGGGCTTTACAATTTGTACAGTGTGTGACACCCTTTGTCCTTTAGACCCTCGCTTGAGTAAAGAAAATCTATTCCCCCCAAAAACTCTTTTAACAGGGAAAAAAAAGAGAAAAAAGACTAGGACTGTGACTAATGATTATTTTCATTCACAGTTAGCTGATTCAGTGTTTGATCAACAAAATGTCAAACATTGCAACAAGACTTGGCTGTAATTAAAACCACACTACAGTAGCTGCAGTTGTAGTGACATGAAGCTAAATGAATATGAGAAAATGCACTTTATTCATCAGACTGTGCAATCCCTTTATTTCCTTTTGCTAATGTATATGGATGCAGGCTTAGATGGATTATCATCTCTTTGCACAGGACATATGGACTAAAGAGCACTAACAGAATGTCCTGGACTGATGCCACCATTAAACATAAGGGCAGTGGGGTCAGAAGCAATAGAGCTGGTCCAAAAATATGTTTTGCCATAGGGTTTAATGCCAGTGTAGCAGGCAGTGCTTACGTCTACGTCTTCTTTTACCCCTAATGTAATTCAAGAATACAGATAAAAAACGTGGTCATGGAAGTTCCCTTTTTATCTGTCTGACATGAAAATCCTCCCATATATGGAACACAGATTATAGTAATACAGAGTGTTGGTGTCTGACCCTCAAACAAAAGCTCAAGAGCCAGCTGTGTGCATGAAGATGGTAAATGGACTGAGCTGTATATTATATAGCGCTTTTCTAGTCTATCGACCACTCAAAGCACTTTACAAGTACATGTCACATTCACCCATTCACACACATAATTCACACACCGATGGCAGCTATCAGGAGCAATTTGGAGTTCAGTATCTTGCCCAAGGACACTTCAGCATGCAGTGTTGAGGAGCTGGGGATTGAACCACCGATCTTCTGATTAGTGGACTGCCTCTTCCTGAGTCACAGCTGCCACATCGACAAGCAAGTTAAAACTATTAGCTCAGTCAGTGAAGATTACTGCAGTTTTTGTTCCTGAAGATACCCAAGTAGTTGTCTTGCCTAAACCTACCCAAGCTGTTTTTGTGCGAACCAAACTGCGACTGTAAACTCAAAATAAGTCGACTAAGTCTACAAAAAACTTGACAGTGACATTTAGCTTCACACAGGCCACAAAGCCCAGTCTCCTGGGTGAGAGTTCTGTATTTCATCCACTCATCCACTTTGCAAAACTTCTCCCAGCTCCCACTCTACACTAATGCTTACAGCCAATCAGAGCACAGTAGTGGTAGCCAGTCATTTGGTGGAACAGTCTTGGAGGAAAAAAACAACAAATACATATTTGACACATAATGTTTTTTCTGTCCTCATTTTACAGTGTATTTTTATTGCTCCTGAAATTCACTTTCCCAAATACTGAAAACCACAAAATAACTATACTGCATAGTGTCTGTATGCTGTCTAGATAATGGTCCAAAATCATCCTTCACAACGTATCACTGCTTTACTTAATCTTTCTAAACCTATCCCTCCACTTAGTGCCCTCTTTGTCATTTCCCCTAATGGAAAGAAAACAGCAGTGGTCAGAGCCCGCTCCTTCATGGCACCCTGCCTTCTATCAGGCTTCCTGCCAGCGTCACTAAATCCACGTCTGTCTCAGTATTTATGACCAGACCCAAGACCCATTTATTAAGTGCACCCATGTAATTAGCAAAATCTCACTTAGTTCCAATCGCACCAGCCATTCCTTTACTTCATTTAATCCTCCAGTCAGTTATTCATCCTGTATTCATTTAAAGAGAAGTGCAGTACCCTCAGCACTGCTGGTGTCCGCGATATTCAGTGTGATCCTGACACAAGATCACAAGGCTGCTGATTTTGGACGGTGGACTCATGTGGACCATAATCCCTTGATACATGTTTTTAAATTTTATGCTGAGAATAAAAATCTGTACAGACAAGGCAAGGATGGTGGTGAAGTTAAGGAAATCATCCACATATTGACAAGCAACCAGATCGCTTTGGAGCCCAAACTAACCTTAAAAGTTCCAGGTTTGCACACCATGTCATGAGATAATTCTACTCCTCCTTGGGTTAGGTTAAAGTGTCTTATTAAGCATTAAAAAAATCCAGGTGAAAACAAACATTCAAGAAATGTATCAGCGAAATCATTTTTAGCGACCTAAAAAATGGCCACTTGATTAAATCAATATCAATTTAAGTGTACGCATGGTGTAGAATATTTTAACATCTTTACTTTACTGTGAGACAGCCCTCTTCTATGGGAAACTATCTATGCTATTATGTACATATGACTCTAAATTACATAGTTGTCTGCTCAGAACAAAGGGTTAATATTCTGCTTGGCCGATTAGAAACTTAACTGTCTATGTACTGGCTCACCATCAGCAGTTTCCAAGTGATATTAGCAACTGTCTTCTTTTTTCTTCCTTCTACTGTAGCTTCCTACTTTTAAGCATTCGTGCCTAAAACCACAAACCTGTACATGTCTGCATCTGTATATCAATCTGAGAGATGTATGGAAAGCCTGAGGCACTGAGGTAGTTTTAAATTTTGAAAATGTCACTGTCATGTGACTATCATTATATGGGAATGTGTGCAGGTTTGATTTGCATGTAGATGACAGTCTCCATGCAACAGGAATGCGCACAGTATGAATGATTATGTGTTTGTGTACACATGTGTTTGTGCATATGGATGCAGGCCAGGGTGTAGTTAGCTCACATCAAATAATTCCATGCCTGACTGGAAATATTTTCCTGTGTCACCTGCAGCCTACAGCGTTTTATTTTCTTATCGCAAAGACATGATTAGCCACTGCATCGCATCACTCATGGTTGCATATCCACGAGGCTCCCAGCACACAGCTTGTCATGGCTAAGCCATCAGGTACACTCATCTTGGTGAGGAATTTCTGCTTCCAAGCCGCTTTTACTGAGCCTTCATCTTCCAGTCATCTGTGTCAGAGTGGCGAAGAATGCTGGGAGCGGGTTAGTCAGCATGTGAATGAGTGTGTATGTTAATGACTGATAATGTGTCTGATAGTATTTGATTTACACGATGTGGCCAAATAAAGTGTCCCCTCAACACAAAAATACTCATTATATCTTTTCACAGTAATTTACTGGGGCTGGGTGTTGGTAAAAATGACTATACCAGTACAAATACCAGTACCCTTTTGAAATGACAGCTTTCCAGTTCAATTTGAAGAATATTTTAAATGCTCAGTGTGCTGTGTGCCATTTTCAGGGACTCTATTAATTTTGACCTGACATCTTATTGTATTTCTAATTTCTAATGATACCGGCTTGATTAGCAGGAAAAGCTAAATTTGGTAAAAGTATTTAATTTACTACTTTTACATGCGGTATAGCAATGATGCTGCTAAAATGAATCATGACATACAGCATTCAACTTTTTCACGTAGTCTAGTGTTAAAAAAGCAAACAAAATTGCAATAAAACCATAATATTGAATCGCAATACTTATCAAGTCAGCAGCCAAGTTTGGTAATAGTATTTTTTGGTGGAATCTCGGCACACTGAGCTGCCAGCTCCATCAAATACAACACGCTCAACTTCACCACACCACAGACTGTATAGGCTGCAGCTGCTGCAGTAGTGGCCCACTAATGTGTTGCATTAAGCCAATACGTCAACCTGTATTTCAATACAACTTGGTTATTTCGGTTGATACGTTAAGTACCAATACCCAGCCCTATAAAGTACTCTCATTAATCATCTGTACTGGGATTGTTTTAACACACAATTTGCTTATGTTACTTTCATATAGCACTTTACAATTTGCCTCTCATTCAAACACACATTCACACACAAAAGTATCAGGATAACTACCATGCAAGGTGCCCGTCTTGCCCAAGGACACTTGGGGCATGTGGTCAGGAGGAGCTGACCTGCTCCACCTACCGAGCCACAGCCGCCCCTTGACACCCAATTTGTTTGTACAACACAACAAATTAAGAAATGCTATCTCGCTCACTTTGAATTTCAGATACTGAAAGGTACAGCTTTGGCTTCCAAATTTACTGCAGTCCAGTGTGATGGACATGAACTACTGACATGCAATTTTCCAAATCTAAACAAGTCTTATACTGATATCGAGAGAAGGGCTTTTTTCTAGTGTGATTTTACTTTAGTCATTTGAAGGTTTTTTAAGTTATGTTCTGCAGGGGGTGGACATAACACCTGCATGCATATGTAGTATAATGCAAGACTTTTGCAATGTACAATGTGTCATGTTGGATGCTCATTCAGTATCTTTGATTACGTTATTTTGCAGATGTTGATGTTATTGTCTTCATCCCCCATAGTTTCCCCTCTGTTCACACATCTATTGTGCTTTATGCAGTGTTTTATGTTTCTATTATGAAGGCAAAACTGTGAAATACAGTATGCTTGCCAATAAATAGGATAAGGTTTTGTTTGTTTCACTTCATGCCACTGAGTGCTTCAGTTTTCATATTTGATTACGCAGCATCTAAGTGAATTTCAAACTTCTAATCCACAACTTGTGTGTATTATTGGCTTTTGAGCTCCTTCTGGTTAACTCAGCTGGAGTAAATTGTGTTATTCTGCGGTTACAGAGGGGCAGAGCGAAAACAAAGGAGAAGTGCGCGAAAGGAAATGCCGTCAGATGATTCGCTGATATGGCTGAAAGCAGTCTTGTGTAAAAAGGCTCGGCAGATTAAAAGTGTTTCTTCTACTGATGGCTACTGTGATGTTCAGCTGCAGCAGTTCGCTCATATATGCACAGTTCACAGCCAGACTGGGCCAGTGGCAGAGGACAAAGACTACAGAGGATTAATCTGTTGCTTCAGGCGACTACCGGAGACCCAATGAATTATTCTGGAGGTCTTTGCAATGGAAAATCATCATGCCAAGCTTCATCTCTTGTTCAGCGGCTCGATTCTCTGTAAGACTACTGATGAGCTGTGAGGATAGACTGGGAGGAGAGGAGGAATATACTGGGCTCAGTGGTAGGGCCAGTAATAGTGAGATTTCCTCTGAGAGAGTGGCTGCTTACATGTAAATTGAGGAACTGGCTGGAGGGCTTTTCGAAAACTTGTGAAGTTTGTTACTTTTTGAAAATGAAAACATTTATGCAGTTAAGATGTGCTCCAGTTCGTAGCGGTTATTACTCAAGGGGGAACATGTGTGGCAGGAATTTATTGATAGAAATCAGGATGTCACAATTTCAGTATTAAATAGAGAATTGATTAATATTAGCTTTCAAATTCAATGGAAATCAAAGGAAGAATCATTGATTCTCACAGTATTTTTTAAATACCTCCTAGGCAACAGCTGTGGCCAGAGGCATTATGTCGCTGGGGTGTCTGTTGTTCCGTCCATCCACATGTACATACATGCGTCAGTCCATCCCATTCTCAGGAAAACCTTTACAGAATTTAATCAAACTTGGCACAAACACCCGCTTGGACTCAAAGATGAAGTGAATAGATTTTGGTGGTCAAAGGTCACTGCGACATCACATCTGTCCCGTTCTCATGAATGAACACCTTGATGGAATTTCTTCAAATTTGGTACAAACGTCTATTTGGATGATGATCTGATTAGAATCTGAAGGTCAAAGATCAAGGTCACTGTGATCAATATAGTGATAGTCTGAGTCACTGGATGCACACTGCGGGTATAAGCCATGAGCAACCGGAACCACCTCAGAGGTGCAACCTACACGCAGAACTACTACATACATACATACATAGTAGGGCTGCTCGATTATGGAAAAAATCATAATCACGATTATTTTGGTCAGTATTGAAATCACGATTATTTACACGATTATGTCTTTGAATTTGGAACAGCATTTATTGAACATGTTTGAAAAAAACACTCTCCTGTTAAATATATAAAAATATCTTGTAATGTACTAGTAAAAAAATAAACTGTTGTACTGCACTCAATCTTTTGAATTAAATAAATAAAATACAATAAGAGATAGACGCTGCTCAGCCTCACCCTCTGCCATCTTCACACGTGCTTAACCCTCTGGAAACTACGACATCGCCCGCAATGCTTGATGATATCTTTTACTTAATCGCGCATATTTCTGGAATGCCGATAGATAGAAACTTACTTTTTTCTTTGGCGAAAAGGGGACATCCCCGCCTTTCAAACGGCACCTCTGCTGTCTGTGTTATGCTTCCTCGATTTTCAGTGTCCAATAGGAAAACCGTGCGCCGTCACATGGTGTGCCAGTGTCCAATAGGAGACCCATGTGCTGCACAAAGATCCTCTATTCACGGTAAGATGGCTCCTCCGTTGACTTCTATGATCGCTACAGCTGAAACGCAGCTGTGAATGTAATCTCTCAGAACGGAAACACCAAATAATCGTTTTTCCTCGATTATATGAATTTTGAGATTGTCTGGAGCCAAAATAGTAATCACGATTAAAATTCGATTAATTGAGCAGCCCTAATACATAGTGATTTTACTTTAGTCATTTGAAGGTTTTTTAAGTTATGTTCTGCAGGGGGTGGACATAACACCTGCATGCATATGTAGTATAGCTAGTATAACTCAGTGAATCGTACAAACGTAAACAAGCAAATAGAAGTTACCTTCTTTGCAGTGATGTTTTCATTTTGATGCCAGCGCTCGCCTCCCAACATGGAAATGCTCCACCAAAACAAGTTCCCCCTCAACACTGTTTTGCAGCAGCACAGTTGCAGCATCCTGGGCTTAGCTCCACCCAAGATGTTTGTGACTGGTTTTACGAAATGTGAACAAGGCAGGGCGTTTTTTCCCAACAGCAGAATGAACTGAGCGCTGTGGAGAGAGGTCTGGCTATGCAAGACTAATATAGTGATAACTTCTATTTGGCCAAAAAATAAACTTAATATGGTTTTCTAAACTCCTTCAAAATCTGCGCTAGACATATTATACAAGTCTGGACAGATATGATGTAAACTGGTTGGTGGAGGCATACAACCACAAGGCTGTCATTTTAGTTTTCTCTCCACCCCGGCAGCTTGCAGTGTCTGGCACTTGTCCAAAGAAAAAACAACTTACAAGATGACGCAGTGTAGCTTACCGGCCATTATATCACACTTGATAACATATAGACGGTTTTAAAAAGTTTAAATTGGAAAATTCAATTGAATTGTGACCTTAAAATCCAAAGGCAAATTGAGTCGTGCATTTGGAGAACTGTGTCACCCCTAATAGAAATCGAGTACAAGATGTGTATTTAGATAGAGACATGGTTATTTTCTTTAAGGCTCTAACAGTGATTTACATCGACATATTCCTAACTTTTAATTATCTCTGGATACAAACATATAGAACAGATTTTTTTTTTCATTTTCAAAGGGAAGCATTGAGAACTGAAAGGCAGAATTAAATGGCCAAATTTATTCCCTTGCTCATTCTTATGTACGCTATGTGCTAGTCTTCGGATGTAATCTTATACCACTGGAGCAGAATCAGTTCATCTCGTCTCTAAAAAGTACCTTACTTGTAATGAGTTGGGAATGTGATCCTACAAGATATGCCCTGCAGGAATCCTTGCTTTTCTTAACTACCACAATGAGATTGCAAAGAAGCATAACCAAAGAGTGTAGGTAGATCTGAAGTTGTCTCAAGCTCAGTGTAATTTAGTCAAGACTTTGAGTTTTCCTTGTGCCTCAATTACGCCAATAGAATGTGTTTTACAGAAGATTTTCCTTTGCTAAAGGTAGTTCTGTAATCTCATCATTCCCTCAGTCTGCACACCAGCATTGTGTTACATCTCTGAAAGGCACTTGTTCATTGATTTATAAATGACAGCACACTTAATTTCAGCTGTTCCTGGAGACTATATTCTGGCAATTATTGGCTTGGATGTCACGCCTTTCAGCTTGAATTAATAATGGTATAAATACGTTTTGAGTAAAGCTTTCTGAATAAGCCATAAATTACGAAAAGTGACTTAATCAAGAAGGTACTCAAAACAGAGAGCGGTCATACTCATAGCAGTCTAGCACAAGGAGTGAGAAACTAATTATGGTGTCTTTGCTTTTAGCCGTGCAAGTGGCATGGATCTACTGTATGAACTGCAGTATATCATTCTGCTGGTTGGTCTACTACTTTGTTCCAGACTGAAATATATCATTAAATACTGTATTGATTGCCATGAAATTTTGCACAGACATTCATGGTCCCCAGAGGATGAGTCCTACTGTTTGGCAATCTCTTGACTTGGCTCTAGCGCCACAAGCAGGTTGGCATTTTTGAATTTGAGTGAAATATCTCATCATTTGGATGGATTGCCATGAAATTTGGTACACATAGTCATGGTCCCTGCAAGATGAATTCTAATGTTTCCTCTGGTGCTCTGTTCAGGTTAAAGTTAAAACATCTCAGCATTTCGGCCACTTGATGGGATGGGACAGAATTTGGAACAGACATTCACGATTCACAGCAAATTAATCATAGTTACTTCACTAGGGATGAAATGATTATTGGTTTCACCACGATAAAATTCCCAGCGGTTTAAATAAACTATACTGTCCAGCACTGACCAAAGTTAGCAGCAGTCTCATAAATGCAGGTGCAGCATGAAACATGGGTTTAATTTGCATCAATAAAAATAATGAGGTACAAAGCTATTTCAAATGGTTGAGGGCTTTCAATATGACACATTTTCAGTAAAATTATTTCAGTGCATCAGTACCTTTTGAACATTTTCAGCACATTTTGACGAAACTATGATAATACTGTTAACAGTTTTATACTGTTTCATGTTGTTTTCAACAATTGTTGGATTACCTTCTAATTTACTACAGAGATTAATGCCCCCCTCAGGCAGATTGTAATGACATTTAATTAAGTTAATGACATTCTCATCAGCATCAGCTATATTTTATGTTCAGTGCTTATTAGCAAATGTTAGTGTTAGTGCTTCCCCCGACTTAAGTTTTTACTAGTCATTAGTTCAAGCTATTAGTTGACTAGTCATGACACGTTTAGCATTTTCATTTAAAGATTTAAATGCATATTTTTGGGCCACAAAGCGAGCTGCCTGTTAAATGATAATGGTAAAAGTGGTAATGACTGTCAATGTGTCAGAACAACCAGTAAGTAAACTAAACATTTTGTTAATTTATTTCAGTACAGTATAAACCGGCCTCTTTGGTCTCTGAGGCTGTGTCCCAATCTAATAGGAGTGCTAACGGAGCTAACAGACTCATGGCAGCTACAGGACAGTTACCAGCAGTGCAAAAGTGAGCTCAGCGTTACAAGAGAAAAGCAGCACGCTCCAACGATCCCTGGGCCAAATGTTGAGGCGCAGCTCCAGATAGGAATTTTAGGTGTTTTTTTCCCCCCTTTTTTTTGTGTCTTTTTTCAGCAACTAACAAATAAACAAAACATGGTTGACTAAGACTCTTCTCACTGGTTAATGGTTTAGTCAACTATTAGGTGGCAGCCTTAGTTAGCATGCTACATTATGATGGTGAACAATCTTGCTTAACATCAGCATGTTAGCATTGTCATTTATGAGCACGTTAGCTCTGACCTTAGTAGCATTTAGTTCAAAACTCTGCTGTCCAGCCTCACAGAGCTACAGTACAGGCATGGCTATGGACTCTCAGTCTCGTTGATTTCTTGGATATTTATGTTTAGGCCTGTCATTTATATGAAATGGCAAAACTTGGCAAAACGTGTACATGTAAAGTTATATAAAATCCAATTAAATTAAAAAAAACATGATGGGAGAAAGGGTTAACAGAAGTCAGTTGTTAAGTTGCTGAAACTTAATAATGTTTCAATAATAAAAATAAAAATGTATTAAATGTATGTAATACCAAGCATTGATTTTTCAGCCATTCAGAGTCGTGAGCATCATGTTGTAGCAGTTGACCCATGGGATATAGTATGGATCACTATGCTGGCTCACATGGGCATTATTTTACCCTGTAGATTGCCTGAGGCTTGGCTTAGTTGCAGACAGGAATGAGGTCACTTATGGCAAATGGATTCCTGATATCTAACCCATTAAGTGATTTATTTTTTTCTTAGAACCCCCTTTGGCTGTTTACACACTGCTATACATTACACAGGCTACTCAGCCCCGGCTCCTGCATCTCTGCATCCCGATTTATGTGGCTCACATACACATTGGTGATTTCTTTTAATACAATAGCACCTAATAATGATAAGTTAAACTACCATATCTACTGTGTTGTAAGTCACTGACTTTGATAGAAGAGCGCATTAGCAGTAGATCCGAGTTTGTTCAGTAGGATCTGCTGTCTCTGCATCAAACAAATGATTTTGCAGTTAAATAATGACCTGTACATTTCAAACTGCTTTTTCTTCTTGGCCTCTTAATAATTTCTGTTTTGTTTTATTCGTAGACCCATTATCTGAAAGCCTCATGAATCCTTAACCACTTTTCCAATTTCAATTTTCTTCCAATTCTTCTTAGTCTCGCCTTGCTAGACCTATCTCTGCATTACATTTGCACCATTCCAGCACGGCGGCAAAATCCGAATTGCAATAAATTTTTTTCCTTTACTCTCCTTTTGAAATACAGTTAACCATTATGTCATCGCACGTGGAGCGGAGCCACTGTGATACGCTAAGTGGATTCAATCACAGCGAGAGCCAAAGAGAGAGGGAGGGAAGGAGAGCCAGAGACAGAATCAAATGACCATTTTTTCAGTGAAATGGTAGCTGGCCGGTGCAGCAGATGCCCTCCTCCAGCCAGGAAGCCCAACATTGAAGAGTGCCAGAGAGTACTGCACTTGTCACACACACAGCTCTTGTTCTATCAGTACCATTGAACACAGACAGATGGTTAATTGCTCCTCTGTGTGTGTGTGTGTGTGTGTGTGTGTGTGTGTGATCTCAGCAGATCTAAATGTGGGCAAGCCTAGGTGTATGCTCCCAAGTCCACCTGCACTCCACTGGCATTTGGGGACATGTATGGCATTTAGATTGACAACAACTCTCTTGGAAATGAAAGTGCTAACTAGAACCATATAGGGTTCTAAAGCTTGCCCCCTTAGAAGAAACCTTTTTGGTTACCGGTAGAACCTTTTATAGATTCCACTTGAAACCCTTTCCAAGGATTACACCCGTAACCAAACATAAAAGGTTATTACTAGAACCCCTTATGAGAGGTTCTAGAGAGAACCCTTCTGTGGTGTGATGGTTCCACTCATAACCCTTTCCGGAGGGGTCCATCTAGAACTTTCCCACCTTCTAAATGTTGCCTACAAGAATCCCCCAAGGGTGTTCTACTAAGAATCCTTTTATATTCCAAGAGTTTCATCTAGCACACACCCAGCGTGTTCTACCAAGAGCCCTTTTATTTTCCAGGGGTTTCATCAAGAACCCACCTAGGGGATTCGACAGAGAACCCCTCTATGATGTAGCAGTTCCACTCAGAACCCTCACTTGGGGGAAGTCCATCCAGAACCTTTCCACCTTCTAAGGTTGCTAACAAGAACCCACCTCAGACGTTCCACCAAGAACCTTTTAATATTCTAAGACTTTCATCTAGAAGCCTCTCATATTTCAAAGCTTTCCACTCAAGAGGTTCTACCAAGAACCCTATTATATTCCAAGGGTTTCATTTAGAACCCACCGAGGTTGTTCTGTGGAGAACCCTCTTTTCATGCCAAGGTTTTAATTAAGAGCCAACCCACAAGGTTCTATTGAGAACCCTTTTATATTTCAGAGGTTTCATGTAGAACCCACATGGGGGGATCTGAAAATATGTTTTATAAAAGTTTCACTTATAACCCTCTTTTCTTCAAAGGGTTCTACGAAGAACCATATTGTATTCTACAGATGAGGCAAAAAAGGGTTCTTAATGAAACCCCTGGTCTTACAAAGAACTCTTGAAGAACCCTTTCTTCAAAAAAGGGTTCCTCAAATGCAAATGGTCTTGGGTAGAACCTCGGCCCTTCAGGAAGAGCCCTTTTGAAATCATAATTTCTATGAGTGAACACACAGCAAGAAACATTTTTGTTTGGGTTTGTCTTTTCTTTTTTTTCAATCCAGGCATTCAGCCCCACAAGCTCCTGGAGCTCAAACAACACAGGCTCGCCTCTAAAAGGATGATTAATTCAGAACTAGCACATAAATGCTACTTCCAGCACTAGTACTGTGATAGCGGGAAAAACATGCAGACCTCTCATCATTGCTTTGAGAGCTGAAAGTGAAATATACTAAATTACTCGGCTTTGTGTACGGTGGGTCACAGTGGCAGATAAAAGCTTTTGTGATGGATAATGGGCGTTGAAAGCTGCAGCCTGAAACCAGACGGCAATAGAAAAGAGTGGTTGTCAAATAGTGACAGATTTGTAGCAGTGATGTGGTGACTTAAACTGGGTTTAAAGCGCAACGGAGAGATGATGTCTCCATCTATACAGTGACTTAACTCTGCAAAATGTCCAAACTTAAACCTGAGGAATGTCAGCGGCGTGAAAGCAGCATCTTACCGGCTATGATGGGGGCCAGGCGGAAGATATCTGAGAGCCGGCTATTGACTGGTTCGTATGGAGAGTATTCCAGCAAGTCATTGCCTGCAGGAGAAACAAATGATTGTCAATGATATGTGCTTGAAATAGTGTGTAAACGTGTGTGTGGTGTGGGTGGATGTTATCCGATACACTTTAAACATCATGATATCAATTTACTGAAGGAGTAATTTGGTAATCCTTGTTAATTACTCATGTTTATTTTGTAAATATTAATATGTTGTCATGTGATTACACCATAGAGCTTTTGAAGAAGGCTGACCTTATCCCAAGAAAGATTAAATTGAAAGCAACTGGACTTGTACAAAAGCTTTTGTACAAGTCCAGTTGCTTTCGATTTAATCTTTCTTGGGATTACAATGACCTGGACGAATGAGAACATTCACGGACAAAGGCTGACCTTAGGTTAACTTTGTTACAAGTACAATTATCTCTCTCACACATCGGGTTTAACTTCATTACATGCGTCACTCTGGTGATTCTGAATGTGTGGGACTACGGGGTTGTGTCCTACATGCATTTGTTATCAGCTCAAATAAGAGCTAGACAGACATCTCGGTTGGCCAATATTTCTGGTCCAATATTGGCAGAGCACAGCTATATCGGTCTATATGGGTGTTGGTGTATGTTGTTTGATATATTTTTACAGAACATAATGTGTTTTTTTAATTATTTAGGGTTGGGGTCATTTTTATTATTTCAAGTTGTTCTATTTGTTGTTTTTTTTAATTATTGGTCTGATATTGGCTTAGCACAGCTATATCGTTTATCGATATTGGTATCGGTGTATATTTTGTCTGATTTTTTTTTCTTTTTTTTTTACAAAACATACTGGAGATTGGATAATTGTAATATCGGCTGATATATTGATCAGAATTTTTATTTGTTCCTAATATCAGCATCGACCCCACTATCCATCAACCTTTACTTCAGACTTCTATTGCAAATTGCAAATATTGTTATATTTCTTTATTTCTCAGTATAGTATTACAGATTAAACTACCTATTAGGTTAAAATGGCTCCACCGTGACCTGCTACAACATTGAAATACTGCTTAATACACATTATTTAAATGGTGACCAATAGTATAAAATATTATATTACAATGACAGGAGTGATTCTTCCCACAGAATAGCCTGTTCTGTGCTTTCTCTTTTGAAAGCTGCAGCTATTAGTCAATTAATTGATTAGTTGATCTAAACAAAATTAGTTGCCAACTATTTTAATTATCAGGTTAATGTTTTAGTCATTTTTCAAGCAAATACGTCATTTTGTTGGTCACAGCTTCTTAAATGTAGGTGCTTTTTCTTTTTGTCATTTATGATATTAAATTAAGAGTCTTTGGGGTTTGGTCTGTTGGTTGGACAAAGGAAGCAATGTGAAGACGTGACTTTGACCTCTGGCAAATTGTGATGAGAGTTCCTCACAAGTTTTTGACATTTTAGAGACTAAACGATCGTGGAAATGATCGTTATTTGCAGCCCTTACGTTTACTTTACAAATGCATGACTTTTACTTAAAATTGAATATTTATACAAAGTGAAATGATATGAATAGTTGTTCCACCATGAATGCAATCTTATATTGAGCTTATTAATGAATTTAATAATGATTAACAGTCTGCTGAGGGTCAGTGCATACCCTGTAAACTCTGAAATATGCTCCAGAAGATCCGCAGGCAGTTCTTCTCCTTCTTCATGCCTCTCCTACACCTGCAGTTGTAGAGGGGGCTCTGCTTCATGGCTTCTATCGCGTTGCGGCACTCGCCCTGCGCTTCGGGACCGGTCACCGCGCTGAAGTTGCTCTCCCTCCCCGCCACGCACTGCCTCATGGTCCGGTACTTGGTGCTGCAGCTGTACTCCTTCAGACATTGTTCACTGGCCTTTACGCAGTCAAGACGGACGGAGCGGCCGGCCGAGCTGCTGCTGTCACCCCTCAAGGTGAACACCGAGTCTGAGGGTCAGAGGAGGGAAGTCAGAAAGATTTGTGTTCAAGGTATTATTCTATTCTGTTTATAGTTTTATCGTTTTAAAAAAAAAAAAAATCTTGGTACACTTTTGCTTGTTCCTGTCTTTCTGCTCTAACACCCGCATCTCCTGATTAATAAAAGTTTATCTTATCTTATCTTATCTTATCTTATCTTATCTTGTCTTATCTTATTTCGAACATTTACTTTTACTGTCGTCATTGTTTTACGCACAGTAGGCTAGCCAATTAACATTTTTAAATTTGGGAATATTTTAAGGTATTGTTGCCAAATAATACACAAACATGAGACACACTCTCTAAACCCTGAATGTTCGAAATCGTGCGTCAACAATCAGAACAAATGAACATTTGTTTGGAGACGCATGTGCGTAATTCCTCGCTGCCACCGTCTGCTGCGTTCATGGAGTTGAGCTGTAAAGGAACAGGCGCATAACGTGGTTTAAGTGGGGAATACTTATTGGTTTTGTTGTAAATAATACACAAATCTTTCTGAACCTTTAATGTTCACAGTCGTGTCTCAACAGACGAAACAAATCAGAACGAATTAAACATGTTTGGCAAGGCTTGTGCGTAATTCCTCACTGCCACTGTCTGCTGTTGAACTGTAAAAAACAGGCGCAGTTTTAACATATATTTTTTTCGCATATATTATAGCCTAAACAGAAATTCAATAGATAAAGGCGTCACTTACCCAGGAAGGACAATATAATGACAAAAGTTGTTAAAATCATTGCGCGTCAGGAGATTTCGTCTGAAAGTTTTAAAGAGGGATTAAAAGAAAATGTGAAGCGAAGTTGTCACACAGATCCTCTTTTCTTCAGGTTGCACATGATGTGACTTCAAGTGATGATGCATCTTGTAGATCCAACAGTGAGAATTCCAACTCCCGACCTCCTGAGTCCGGCAGCTAAAACCACATTGCGCGAATCTGGCGGAGTTTTGGACAAACAAGCGAGACGCAGAGAGACGCGCCGATGCTGGACCATTTCCACTCCACTCCAACTCCTCTGCTTGTCCGCTGCTGTGTCTCACAGACAGCGCTGCCGGTGGCTTTGAGGACAAAAGTTTACAATAAAACTCTCAGTTTAACTTAATAAAGGAACTCTTTTAACTTTAATTAAGCATCACATTCCTGAACGCTCTGAAAGTTTAAATTCCCAAAATCTGGAGAAAAATACATCCCGTTTTGCGCAGGTGGAAAGACAAAACAAGCACGCCGTTTGATCCGGACTGTGCTCCACTCTGATGAGAAAGGCTTGAGATGCAGCGTGAGGGCATGACGTCACGCGTCTTTGCGCACAATAACCTTAACAGAGCCGTTATTAACCGTCTCAATTTACATCACGCTGCTCAGACGGTCCAAACAAATTGATGGCCAGCGGCAGAGCGGGTTACATCTGTAAGAACATTTCAGCTGGATGTGGTTCACTTATTAACTCTGCCGTGGAAAAATCTACATTTATAATAGCAGCTCATTATATATTCATGTAACCTGCAGGCCTACATATTAACATGAGAACGGAACAGATTTAAAGTATATCTCCAATCGATCAGCTAAATTGATTTTTAAGTGTCTCAGTGTCTCACTGAAGGCAGTTTAAGTCTCCGTCCTCTCAGCTTTTCAGCAGAAACTGTTAATAGCCAGCAGCACTTTAATTTGAGTATATTTTGTTGGATGTTTAAAAGTTTCAAGGTGTCTTCAATCCCTCAAATTGAACAGCACATATGGTGAAAAAAATCTTACTGCCTCTTTATCTGAAATTGAAGTGAAAACTGTTGACAGAACTTTTCCCATCAAAGTTTGTTTTTCTGCACTGAAGCAAATAAATAAATAAATAAATAAAATTTAAAGAATGAGTGAAAAATGAGATGTAGCGCTCAATAATTTAACTTGGTGTAGCACTTTGGACCTTGCAGCTTGCTTTGCAGTCCAGAGATTGTGCACAACAGAAATGATTTAGGTCCCAATATTTAAAAAAAAAATCTCCCCTTCCACTTGTATTAAAGGAGCAGTTTGGAGGATTTAGTCTCACCCAGCTGTGAAGTTGTAAATTGCAAACAACTGAATACTGCTCACCTCATAATCCCATTTCAAACATGCAGGAGAAACCACAGCAGATATGAAACTCATGAAAAATGTGAAAGGCCCTCTATAGAGCCAGCTTGTCCATTCTGGGCTACTGTAGAAGCATGACGGTTCGACAGGGCAGTGAGGACCTGCGCCCTCTTTAGATCTAAACAGCTCATGGTAAGAAATAAGTACGGGGGATACACGTACACAAGTACACTAATTAAAACATATTTATGGATATTATATTCCATTTCTGCCACATACTGCCAATAAAGTCTTACACACTGGACCTTTAAATGTACAGTATATATTGTGTTTGCTACCTGATCCTCTGATTTTATATTTAATGTGAGCATAGAGCTCAATTTTCACTTCAACACAGTTAAAACCCATCAGTACAACAGAGGAACCTTTAATGAACACATTTCATTTTTACTTGTGCTTGATTCTGTTCATTCCCATCTATATGGGACCAAATGTAGCTTCTTACAGATTTGACCATTTGCACACACAGACACATACTACTCAGCTTTCATGACACCTGAATTAAAGTACCATGCTTATGGAACCAGTGTGTAGGATTTAGTGGCATCCAGCAGTAATCTTGCAGATTATGAACATGCCGCCTTGATTCTGCCAGGCACATCCTCCACACAGAAGTGGAGCGTTTTGCCAGCCTGATTTTGGTGCAGGACAACCTACATTGGCTGTGAAACTTGGGACAAACCAAACACTGGTCCTCTCTTGTGCCAGCGTTTGGTTTATCCTCCCTGAGCTACTGTGGAAACACGGTGGTGTAACATGGCGGACTCCATGGGAGGACCCATGCCCGCTGTAGGTATAAATAGCTCATTGGGTAACAAAAACACAATTTATATTTTCAAGTTATTCTGTTCTAGTGAAAAAATACTAATGAATATTATATTCCATTTCAAACTAAACTGACTACATTGATCAAAGTACAACATGCGGCAATGTGGCTTATCCATTAGCAAACTGATGATATAACAGTGTCGTGCCGTGCTGACAGATTCATAGAACAAAGCCTTTTCTGTGCCACACCACCTTTAATTTATTAATTATCCTCTTTATTTGCTTTAGTTTGCCTCAGGCCACTCTGCTGACCCCTGACCAGCACCAGCTTTTACTTCCTCGTGTGCAAAAACTAACCAGAGAGCCGTTATATCAAGTTGAAGCACGTGTTCATTTATAGAAAAAGGATGAGCAGCGGTATCAGGGAAAGACATATAACTCTCTCTGAATATAAAAGAGGAAAATTCAGGACAATCTGATTCTTGAAAAGAGTCAGTTCAGAGAGGGATTCCCCTCAGTCGTGCTGCGATAATCTGTGTTTTATAAGGCTGATTGGTTTGATTTGGCCTGAGGGAACTTCACATTTACCAAATTGACATTAGTCGTTAGCAATAACTAATTAACCTATTACCTATAATTATAGGTTTTAGCCTATAAATTAGCTTATAAATTTTATGTTATTATGTCACCAATGTTTGTGTTCATATGTCATTAAAAATGTATTAAAATGCAATAAATAGTATGTTAAAAAGGTAACTTGGATTAAAAAAATTCTAAAATATATCACCTTAAAATCATGCTTAAGTAGTGCACTTTAGGTCAGATTTATTTTGATGTTGAGTATAACAGGTCACATGACCAGAGTTTCATGTTGCATTATGGGTCAGAACCAATATGGCTGCAGAGGAGAGAGCCAACATGGCTGCAAATGAAAAACATACGGTACTAAACAAACCATATTCTGCATGAGAAGTGCAGAATGTAGAAAATGTGTGATTTTGCACTTTCATTTGTTCGATATTTGTGTAGAATATTCGTTGAAGTGCCTTTACATGGATATTGTGGTACATTTTTGAAAGTATTTGGACGTGTCTCCCAACAGATACAAGCTTGAGAGACTTTAATGTTTTGGCCTGTTTATAAATGGATACTTACACGAGAGACTTTAAAATAATTGAGAGATGTATTGAAACCTCTTTTTCATGCCTTTTATTTAGTTTTCACAATGTCTGACAAAACAGAAATGAAATAAATCTTCAAAAGACGTCTGTATTATGCATGGCCATTATTCCATTGGACCAGTGGACCAGCTGGACCAGCAATGTAGTTGCATTACCTCTGAAATAATGCACGCTATGATAGTGATTGTATTGTTCGGATACTGTATTATATAATTTCTGCTCTAATGTGGAAGATTTGGGAAAAAAAGTATAATTAAAAAAGGAAAAAGTACAATTGATTTTTTTTTCTAACATTGTGTATGAACAGCCTGCACGAGGGAGAAGAGTCTGACAGAGTTTGCCAGCAAATTGAATTGATTGGCGCATGACTGATTAATTAATTGTGAGTGCCTGGTGGATTACATTAGTATCATAATAAAAACTCTTAAGGCTAGACGTAATTCATGTCGCATTTCCTATCCTAAGTGAGAGGCAGTTTTGCAGACATTGATTTGTCTGTTTATTGTGTAGAGACTGATGCAAAGATGGCTTTTGTAGCCTTAA
>JAJHUR010097157.1:0-14416 GCA_027495735.1 Lutjanus campechanus
AGGCAGAGAGGAGTACCAGCAGGGATGCTAAGCAATGTACTGCTGTGGATTAGGTCAGCAAAAAAGGTATTTTAACTGCTTAAAAAAGGTCAACCTAAAAGAAAATGATATCAGTGTACACAGTATTTAGAATATTTTCACTGCTTTTCTTTGCTGTCAGACTGCCTTTTCAAGCCAAATATCAGTCTCTGCAAACAAACCACACTCAACCAGCAAAAATAATAACAATGAAGACATTTTGCCTGGCAGAAGACAGGAGTTGCTGGTCTACCGTTGCCTCATCTGCTAGATTTAGTGTTATTGTGTGATAGTTTGGATTCACCAAAGTCACACAATAACACAAACTAACAGATCACGACAGCAGTAAATTTGGAGCTCCATTGTTCTGTGTAGAAGTAAAATGACTGATTTTGACTGTAGAGTTTGGTTGGTTTGGAGAGAACAATACTTGGCTTATATAATGGCCGAAAATGGCTGAAATGAAATGAATGAAAATTTAAGTGGCTATAAAGGCTTAAGTTGCTGACCATGTCCGCAGCAGTTCATAGCTCCCTTGCTGGTGTACCTCTCTGCTGGTCCTAACTGCCAACTGGCATCAACTGTTACAAACTATCAGTACGTACCTCATACAATTGCACATCCAATAATCTGAACTATCCCTTTAATAATTATAGGGTTCATAAATCTTTGAAGTTCAAATGTGAGTTTTGAAGATGTGTCTGTACATTGAATATCCACACAAATGTATCATCTTCTAGTCTGACCCGTCTGTGTTCAGACATACTCTGAACAAATGGTTCATGAACTCAACATTTTGAATGACAGTAATATATTCTCAGCTGCGCCTGAAGGAAGCGATATCTTACAGTAAAAGGGTGCTTTGATATGGGCTGGCGGTGCACAAAAAGATGAGATTTGTCCTGTACATGTCAGCTCTTGCTCCAGCTCCTCAGAGAGAGGAGGAGTAAATCATTAAGTACTTTAGCTGCTAACTTGAAAGGTGTGAATGCATGCAGTGGAGATCAAGACTAGATGCTGACAGATGAAAACTTTTGAGAGCTCCTTGGCTCTGACACAGAGCCAATGGATTGCAACCAAACAGATTTCCCATTTTTCTTTTATTTCTGTTCAGAGAAAAGAAGGTCAAATGTATCTGCAGGCTAAAAAAAAGTTTTAGGCATGAAAGGACATCTGCTTCCTAAAAGCCCCTCGGGTCTTGAAAACAGAACTTGTGACAAACTTGCTCTGGCACAATTACAAGCTGCTTATTCACTTTTCGACACCATTTCGCTCCATCGACTGTGCGATGGTGTCAAAGTGCTTGTTTTCCGATGAAAAGCAACTCAGCTTGTTATCACAAGTGTCAGTGTGTGTTGACAATGACTGCAGGGGTTTGTTCCGGTGAAGAGGTAAATGACCAGCAGGCCACAGCGGTGACCACGGTCCAGATGGATGCCTCTAACCCGAAACTGTTGATTTAGTCAACCATGAGTCAACAGTTCCCCGCAGAGGGGGACGGCAGGATGGAGGGACAGAGGAGAGGAAGTGCAGTGGTGTTGAACGATTACACGGGGCTTAAGCTTCTGGGGAGGGGGCAAACAGGAAGCAGATAGCCGAATGATTCAGAGGCAAAAACAGGGAGCGGTGTGTACCCACTGATGTGGGTGTGGACTGCTGCATTTCTATCAAATATGCGGCCAATAGGCTTGAAATGTGGCTCTGAAAAGTTTACAGCTCTTTGGCACTGGACTGCAACTGTCACTGGAAAATTTCCATAATGAATTGGATTTAATCAACTCATCTTTTGTCATGTACTCAGTAAACTTAAGGTGTACTTCCACTGCAGGAACTCTCCCCAAGGACTAGGAACATTTGGAGGAACATGTTGCCACCGCAGGATCAGCTGGGTCTACTTTAACATTACCTTTCAGAAAAGTCCCTGCTCAGGGGAGTAAGTTCCAAAAATAGAGGAATTTGCGGGTGCTTGCATTGCTGAACATTTCTGATTTGTTGAATACTTGCAGGATTTCATTTCATTTCAGCCACGATTTCTAAAATTCTGCAGCCACAAACCAGTTTGTTTTTTGTACATTGTGCATGGACATATCAGCATGGAGTTACAGAAGAAAGCATACAACACATGGACTGATGACAGAGTCCAGACCTTATTATACTGAGAATGAAATCCATGCTTACTGTTGTTGCACAAATAAAGATGCCTGTTCATGTGGTGTAATCATTGTTGTATAATCACACAAATGACGTATAAAAACAGCCCCTGCTTTTTTATACATCAGCAGTCTAATCTTCACTGGTCTTGAAAACAAAGTTCTGGGTATTCTGTATTCACATACATTCAGAACTTAAAATCATGAGTTCAAGTCTTGTATCTTAAAACTTGATTAACTCTAAGTAATGAAATGAAGTTGTTTAGAAACACTGGTAGCCTTTTATGATGCAGCATTCTTTGTATATAGATTAAAATGATCTTGAATATGGCTATAGGAGTACAGCAAATGCTTTAAAGGTTAAACGACGCAGGGTGAGATTTGAAACTGCTTGTTAACAAAAGAACATGTCTTACGATCAAACAGCTCTTGTAGATATAATGAAACCGTTGAATTACTGCTGAATTTACTTTTTTCTTGTTTCTTAAGTTTGTCTAACTCATATTTTCAGTTCGGTTAAGTTGGTGATTTTTACGTTAGAACAACAAATTGAACAAACTATTCAGTCATTTTGAAAATTTACGGAGTGTCATCACTCATAATTTTACATTGAAATAGCTCAGTATTTCTCACAGTATAATCATCTTTCTTTTATTTTATTTCTTACAGCTCAGTAATGCCCCTTTAACCATCACTGGCCACATTCATTCATTCTTTGTGTCTTTAACGTTGCCATGAATGTTAAGCAATACATCCACTAGAGGGCACTGCTCAAAGTCAAAAGTTACCCCAAAGAAGAAGAAGAAGAGTCAAAAGTTTCTGACAACAACAAACATGGCAACACTGGAGGAGATTGTAATGTACCCTTTTGAGAAAGAAGCGCTAGTTTGTGTGGCTGATAAATACGCTGCGACATGATTTTTTTTCTTCACTTGAACTATACCTACACTGCTACTTTTTAGACTACCGGTGGCACTGTTCCATTTTGCCAGTATCCATAAGCTTTCAGAAATGTGTACAGATGGACGCAGAGTATGTACAGAACGCTCCATCTGTATCCGTTTGCGCATCTAACATTAAGCATAAATGAGCCTTTAAACTCATCCTGCAGCATAATCTACTTCTCAGCTGTTTAAATGTTCAGTATATTCCAAATACGTCTTGCATTGCAGATAAATTGACCAGTACACAACATCTGGCGAAGATATGTAGAGGCGATATTGTGACATGGAAGTCTGATATTCGGCTATATTGTGGGGAAAGTGTGCTTATGCTGCAGAAATGGTTTGAGAAGTTTTAACATGTGCTTCTGCTGTGATTGTTGATCATTGTTGGAATTCACTGTGACTGTTGCAAATCCAAGCCATGTACAGCTGCAGACTCGTCAGAACCACCCTAAAGTCCACAAGCAGTGAGTATGTGAGGTTTTTTTGTGCAATATTCCTTTATACATGCACATAAATTGATGTGGAGGCACTGCTTCATCCACCTTTCACATCTGCTCTTCTCTTTCTCATTGTTGTTTGTCTCCTGGCCTGTTGGGTCCTGTCCTCAGAAATGTGCTGTCAAGGTAAACCTGCACTCTGACTTTCAGCAGTGTTCACTTCCAACCTGGCTCAGCTCTGCCGTCCCCATCAGCAGCTGTGTGTGCAACCGTGTTATTATCTTGATTACACTCCTCCAGCACACTCCTCCGGGCTCCACCTTAATGAGAGGGAGGAAAGGAGAGACAGCATCTAATGGCTCTGGCCTGCATCATTGGACACACATACTGTACATACATTAATGTGTTGGTTCTTTGGTATTGGATTTTCAGTGTTGATACCTGGGTTCTTAACTATTCTGGGCTCTTAACCATTTTTAGCATTGATATCTGGTGTCTTTAAGATTTTTTTATCACCTTCATTTTGCAGAGCATATGTGCACCGTACAGCCCGGTGCGTGTGGTATCTTCATATTCGTAGCAGCCCTTCACTGTGGGAAAGGCATGAATGGAAACAGCGTGTTTGTTGACATATTATTAATGCCAGTTTCTATGTCATTATGTGCAGGCTTTTGAGAGCGCCGTGCTCCAGAGGCTGCACAATTGCTTGTGGTTTACAGCAGAGAAGCCAGCCTGCTTCACATTTCTGCTTGATGTTTCACTTCAACTTGTTCTCAGCAGTCATGAATACCAGTGAGGGCTTGTATTTTTAGTTCATGTCTGTGGGATAGTTCAGGCTCGTTTCTAAAACAGCCAATCTAGCTATCACTGCGTGTGTGTGTGTGTGTATGCAGTGCATGTGAGGACAGGAGTGCCTGTTTTGATAAAGAGGATGACTGTGAGCCTGGGCATCCAGGATGTAGGCTATACCATGGGGGTTCAGGCTCACAGGCGACGGGGCTGTGTGGATTTATTTGGCACATGATTGGCAGGTTGAGTCCCAGGAGGGTGACTATTGGCTAGAGAGACTGGCAGGGTGAATGGGGGTAGAAATATTGTCTGTTTTCATAGTCAGACATTTTAAGATCTCACTGCTTCACAATGAACTGATTGACCCCCTTCTGCATATGGCTATCCAGAGGAAAGAAAATCGATCTCCTTAATTTTCTGCATGAAAAACAGAATCAGTCATTAGACGTCTGTTTGTGCCATTAGCTCTGCATCATCATGAGACTTTTGCCAGAAAGAACTGATGATACACTTACATGATTTAGGCCAGAGCCTTCGGGAGGGTCATTGGACTTAAACAAGTGACTCTTTAATTGTGAAGCCAAACAACTTCATTTTTCCAGAGAACTTGTTAACTGGGGGGCTCTGTTCTTCTAATGGGTCCCATAAAACACCAAATTCTTTGATGATAACGTTAGATAAAGTGTCCGTGTGAAAGTTTGGATGACAGCACAAGATCTGACGTGGCTAACAAACTCAGTGGATAATGAAAGTATTGTGTTTGTGTGTGTTTTACTACAATAGTAATGCTTTGACATAATTAGGAGTTAAATGAATAATGATACTCACAGATACACCTTTTTGTAAATGTGAATGAATAATTAAATACAATAGGCAAATTGACTGATATTAAAGACTAATGAAAAAAAAATCATGCTACAAATATTTAAGTACAGTGATGAAGTACTATTGATGTTACTTTCTACCTCTACTCTGCATTTAGCTGAAAGCTTTAGTTTCTAGTTACTTTGCAGATTTAGATAATGGATCTAAAATATAAATCATCTACTAAATTATGATATATTATTATAGGTAAAGCTACGCACTCTTGAAGTTCCACAAAAAACAGTAAGTTGTGGCTCTGTTGTTAATTAAATTTGGTGAAAAGCAAAGGACTCAAAACTCAAAGTTTAAAACTTATTTGATTTGAATTGAGACTTGGACTTAAGTGCAAAGACTTGAGAGACACTTGTGACTTGTAAAACAACGCCTTAATCTAACCTCTGGTTTATACAAAATACAATATAGAGTTATTTGCAGACTTGTGTTGTAAAATGTACAACTACAGTTCATTAAAAGAGATCATGAAAACAAAAGTCAGAAATAGATAGGAAAGCAGGTGCAACTTTTGGATACGCAGCTTTATTCTTACAAATGTTTAGCAGATGTGTAACAAAGTGTCAACACCTCATTTATAATAAATTGGTGAAACATGTGTAAGGCAGTAGTTTAACATTTAGAAGTGATTTTTGTAGTATTTAACTTTTATTTGCTCACATCAACAAATCATTTCCACACTCATAAAGACACGAGCGGCACCTAAACGGTTTGGTTTTTATCCTCTTTTCTTTACAAGTCTCTGTGTCCATTGTGGACCAGAAACGGTTAAGTATTTGAAACAGACTGCAGTCAGTTGCAGTCTTGTAAGTTGGCCCAAATTGTTTATGTGTAAACCAAATTGGTACCTCTGAAAAGCCCTGCGGCACCTACACTGCAGTTAGAAGCTTCCCTTCACAACATGTGTGGTGTTCTGGTGCCTGGACATCAGTGGGAACAGGAGGGTGAGGGCGGTAGAAAGTGAAGATGTAATGTTTTGTGTTAAGTATGCATCTAAAATCTACAATAGATTCTGATGTCTCTAGTGTTTCCATGTGTTGGGTTGGGATCATTTTCACCTACAAAGAATGAACTCCTTTTGTGATCAGGGGCCTTATTAGAAAAACTTCCTAACATGCAGATCATACCTGAACTGTTTGGTAACTATGGTAATTAGGGCTAAGACCCGGTTTAAGAAAAAACCCATTACAGATGAAAAGTTCCTAAGTCTCATTCCTATCCTAACTTAAGATAGTAAAAGTGTATTACACAAGCACCCTAACTTCCCAAAATCTTAATTAAACTCTCCTGACTTTAGGATAACTTTAGGTCGTCCAAATTTCCCAAATCGTTTAATGCATATGGCTGTTCTTTTATTGCTTTTACACAAAGGATGCCACATTCGGCATAGACTTTGTCTTACCATCTTAGCCCACTCTCTTTCTTTTATCTCCCAAGTTAGCATTATTCTAAATTTCCCAAAAAGAACACATTTGGATTTCTCTACATACCAAACCTCTAACTCATCTGTCCTTAAGTAAAATGCCCAATGATAAAAATAAAAAAAAGTTAGGAATTTGTTAAGTTTGGCAAGATGAGAAAAGTAGTGTGGATTGCCTGGTTACAGACATAAAAGTTGAAAAGTGATGATAGATTGAGTATTTAGGATTAACCTTAGATAAGACCGGACGAAGGAGGATAAGATAGGATTCCAAGAGTTAGTTGGGTTTTCAGTTTCTGCAATGTAGCCCCTGACTAATGTACATAAAGTTAATTAATTTATGACACAGAATGTGAAAGGCCAGCAGAGAAATCTGCTCTCTTGTCCATTTTTCTTGTTGCTGTCTGTTTTTCTTGCTCAGCCAGTTGCTACGCTGATAGATTTGTCATTATGTTTCTATTTTTCTTAAGAATCCATCCTTCAAACTGTTTGGAAAATGTGTGTGTTTTGTAATGCTGGAGCTGACAAAGAGGCGATGCAAAACTGGAGGCCAGGTCAAGGGTGGAGGCAGGGTTACGGATCGCAGGCTGGGGCCAAAGAAGCTGCATTTTCTGAATGTGGTGGCCAAAAAACGACATTGTCATTTTGACAGTCCACAGCTGCTCTTGCTTTTCCTCTATGTTGCTGTGTCTCTATCTGTCTATCTGTGTGAGTGTGTGTCCCAGAGCAAACTGGCTCCAGCTTGCTCTGGGACTGATGCCTTTATCAAACCATAATCACTACTCTTGCTGTTTTTAGTGTCAGCCTCAAATTTGATACTGTGTAAGTGTTAGTGGCCGTGGTTATGCCCCATAATATTCTCCTCCGTTCTCTAAAAGCAGCTGTAATCTTCGAAACATGCTGGCTGCAATTTTCCTGCCTTGGCAGCTCAACTTTTCATTTCAGTGACGTCCAACAGAGCTACCGAAAAGTGTCATGTGTCATAAGAAATGTCAAAATAAAAGTCTGTTTTGGAAAAGTTCTGAATACTTTTTAGTTCAAGTATTTTATAACATTCCCTCCAGTCATTTTCTGGGCCTTTAGAAGGAGGACAGACGTCAGCCTGGATGACCACATGCAACCACACAACTCTTTCATCTATTTTCGACAGAATGGTCCATTGTTATAAAATGATTGGTCCCACTTTATTTTACAGTACACTTATAACAAGCTGTGCTTTGTGTCAAGTTAGAAAAAAGTAGAAATATGTTCTTTATTAAGTAGTATTTATGCCATTATTAAACTTTCTTAGCGGGTAATTTGGGACACATTACATCAGAACTGTACAGTAAACTTAACTGTATTCCCCACCGTTATTATTAGACTTTATTACAGGGGAGGTGGGAACAAATCACAACAGAACTGCACTGTAAACTAAAGTGAAATCAGTCTAATACTGTCTAATACAGATCATATTATTGATAGTGTTTGTCTAATTAGTGCAACAAGTACTGCTTGTTACGTGTTATTAGTGAGAGTATAACTAATGGAATCTGAACAGCTCCAGTGTTTTTGCTCTCTGTCTCAAAATGGAAAGTAGTGTTTCAGTGACCGAGCGTCGCCATTCAAGTTTCAGCAGTTTTATGAAGGAAGCCATAAACACAGTGTAACATTGTTCGTGTTTATTTTGGGGTATATACTTAGCATCTTTTACAGTTCCCTGTAAAAGAAAGCCCATCATTATGCCTCATGTGTAAACAGAATGGGATTTTGCAGTGTTGCTAGGAGTGGTGCTGCTAGCAGAAAGTGGCCAGAGGTGGAAATAATTACTCATTATCTTTGACTGCAGCTGACCGTTTTTCTCTCTGCTGGATGTGACTCTGTGTGCTCCAGGCACACTGACAGTGAATTAATGTGACTGGCTGTTAATAAACCTGTTGTTTTGGACCTAATCTAGGCTTATAGAGGAATTCACTGCAGGGCTTTACCGCTATATCCTCCACATCCAGCACTTCAAGGCTGTCAAAGGAAGTTGGCCAGTCACATAGTTTCCATGTAGTACATACTTGCATGCACACAAAGAGCTATTCTTAAATATGCAAAGGACGACAGATTTCTAAAAGAGCTGTTTCAGTTGTGGGCTCCTGCACGCTCTTTGTAATGTTGTTCAGATGTGCACGGCTCCAGCAATAGAAACATTGTTTAAGTGATACGCCAGTGCTCCTTTGAATCAACATGCAGTTGTGTAACGTTTTGAAGCTGCATTTATGCTTCACTACATTTAACAAGACTAAGTGGGGATTCAGACTGAAAACGGCCCTGTGTTAAAACAGTGCAAAGGGCCGTGGACCGCAGAGACAATGAAACACAATCCAAGAAATCCAATTTGAGTAACAGGTTAATGAGTTTAAAAGCTTATCAGAGGGCAAACACTGCACAGACAGCATTGTACAACTCTGGAAAGTTATCACAGCAGCAACTATTTTATCTTTCATCAGGATGATTGTGATGAAGAGAACAGTAGAAATACAGTGTTCTGTTACAAAGTTATCTACCAGGAATGTGCACTGGCATGTATGTGACTAAGCAAAGCAGCACCTTTCCAGATGATGTGGCATTGTGTTCAGCTCAGGTTTTTTGGTTCGTGGTTTTGGCACCCCAACTTCTCCGTTGAAGTCTAGTTTCTCGACTATATGCGCATAAACGCAAGGCTGGTGCCCAGTAAAAAGGTACTGAAAATGTATTTTATCCACATTGTGTAATCGAAATAGAGCAGAGTGTGCTCCACAGCCCCATATAAACTCACTCTGCTCTGGTTTAATCCCACAGACTCTTACTTCACTCTACCCAGCAGCTGGTAAGAAAGACATCAGGACCTCTTGAACTTTTTCTGCATTTTTTTTGCAGGTCAACTCTTCATTTACTGTTTACTGCCAGTAGATAACTTTACTGCTAAACTTTAATCCCTCTGCTCTGATCCCCAACACCCGTCTGTCTTATGTGCAGCCACCGAAACTCCTCTCCTCTCTTTTCTCATCCACACCCACTGCACGCATACGTACACGCATGCTGAAGTGCATGTGCATCATGTTGATGGAAAATAGATCAAGGATATTCAGACATATCGAAGGAAAGCTACAGACTGTGCATAAAGATTGACTTCTCATTTGCTGACAAGCGTGGACAATAAGGAGCCTATGTGGACAGACACATGGAACAAC
Organism: Lutjanus campechanus; assembly: GCA_027495735.1. Taxonomy (NCBI): domain Eukaryota; kingdom Metazoa; phylum Chordata; class Actinopteri; order Lutjaniformes; family Lutjanidae; genus Lutjanus; species Lutjanus campechanus. The sequence continues at coordinate 9,838 of JAJHUR010097157.1, forward strand.
TAAATCTTCTGCGATGTAAAGCCAAAGCTCACGATTTATGTGCTCATACTGTACGGTATAATCTGAGTTCTCACTTTGTCGTGTAAAATAGAAAATAAAAACGTCCCACTGTAGACCATTTGGCTATTGGCTATTGCTAGCAATAATGTTAACAAGGCAGAAACATGATGCCTTGATCATCTGTGCCATCTTATGTGCTGAAACTTCTAAAATATAAGAAAGAGGCGCCGGCACGTGTATGGACAGTATGGCGTGTCCATTTTGCAGAGAGAACTGGAGGTATGCTAGGTCTGATTTACTGTCCACATTTTCACTCCACAGGCGCAGTGAGGGTCGAGCTTACGTTTATTGGTCCTCGCTTCACCCTGTACATGCTCGACAAAGCTGAAATTCGATCGCAATCTAAAATGAATCGTGTGGCTCAAAATCTGGCTTTAACCACAAATGTCAACCTGCTGGTTGCACTGGTGGAAACATCAGGGGATCACCAAAGTCAATAGGAGTGTTCCTATAGGGACCATGCAAAATTTCATGACAACCCACTCAAGAGTCGTCTGAACCAAAGCGGTGACCGGAACAACCAACCAACAAGGCTATCCCTAAAGCTACGCTGCTAGCATGGCTAAACATGGCTGGCATGTGCAATGGTAGAAAAGGTGAACATTCCTGCATTATCAGCGCCTCAAGTAAATAACACTACACACACGGCTACAGACACACTGTCTCCTTTTTTGTGAGGAATGTTCACCATTTTAAATAAATGAAACCTCACTCTGTTTAATAGCACCTAACTTGACACCAGAATCATCATCATGATAAGCTGAGCAGGAGGAATGTGAGAGGTTCAGCTTAAGTGCTTGGATCCTCATGACTTTTGGCAACTCACTGTCATGAACTGAGTGAGGCGAAAAGTGGAAGAGCTGGAGAGGAGGTAGGGGAGGAAGGGAAACTGTATAACTGAGGAGGCAGGCAGAGCCATAACCAGTTGCCACGGTGTTGAAATGTTTATATAATCTCACCCCTTAACTTTTCCTCAATTTTTGCAATTCCTCCGTTCCTCCTCCGCTCATTTAGTCTCTGTCAACCTCTCTGTGTCGAGTGACATCGAGCAAGGTGGGGGCCAGGGTGAACACTAAGGCCTTATTCTAGTCCTCATGGTGGTCGGACCGCTGCCTGCCCCATGGATGGACGGACTCTGTGAAACCCTGGACCATTTCCTGCCATGGGCTTCCCGCCTAATACCAAACAGACCTCTCCCTCAACCTCCGTTCCATCAAGCACACTGCATGTGTGTGCCGGAAGTGAGGTATACACCCTTTTTCTTGTCATCTTTCCAAAAGCTTAAATAATGGTACAATGTGATATACTGTAGTGTAACACCTAAAATAAAGTAAATACGCACAATTATTTAATGTTAAATTCAACTTCACCATTAAGCAGCAGGTTTTGACAGGACAGGAAGCCATAATAACTTATTAGGTGTAATGCACCATTTAGTTACCATCACCTATAGACCCTTTTTCAGTTTGTAAACTATGAGCAAGCTGTGTGTGCAGTTTGGCAGCAGAAGTATGATGGACCACAACAGCTTGTCAGTGCAAACACAAGCAGTTTTGATGGTGTCCTCAGTCCACTCAAAATGTTTAATATCTTGCAGCTGTAGACGGTGCTGACTGCTCTGAAATTGTCCTGATCCTCTTGGAATCCTGTACAGCTTGAGTCAACGAGCAGAACATTGATCCTGACAACCGTACATGCAACAAACAGACATTTTGGCGATTCTGGTAAAATGTCTAATTCAATATTATATTGATAACTCGACTGGATGACTAGGGGAGACCACTTACTACCGCCGAATTGCATGCGCAGCATTTTGATGACTTCAGCTGTAAAAGGGTCTGTGGGATGTTAAAACTGCTACAAAAAAGAGCAATGGTTTTGGGTGACCATATTTTTAAACCAACAAACCATTAATCACCCTTAAGGGTACCACAAATTGATTCATGCACACATGTATGTGTTTATGCACGTGCTATTGGTGTTTTCATTAGCAAACAGCACTTAGCATCAACACAGCATTTTTGTTGTTGGGTACACTATGAAGGAAGGAGTAAGCCTCCTGGAGCTCTTTAGAAAAGACTGACTTTCTCTTCAGCATGACAGCTAACCATTAGCATACTCGCAGGTTCTGTCAGAAAGAGCTTCAAGTCTCTCGGCTATGAGACTAGCAACAGTCTTTACAACGACACCACAGAGAAATTAGTTATTATTAGTTGAATTCAAACACATGGCGCATCGTTTATATTTTTATCTTTGGTTGGGTAATAATGAGTGAGACAGAACATTTTGTCGGGACATATTTGTCCGACTGTCAATAAGTACCTCATACAACCCCACATCAAATAATCCAAACTATCCCTTATATACAAAGTTGAGTATGAAATGTAATGCTAGTCCACTTAAAGGCAAGCATGATAATCTCAGAAGACCGACAGAGCCGTTCCTCTTCACACAACCAAGCTAAAAAACATAGCCAGTTAGCAGCTATTTACCTCTGAAAGCTTTTGAATGAGAACAAAATGTCAGTGAGGAGTAAATGGCACATACAGAAAAAATGGAGAGAAGCCCGGGGAGATATTGTCACCAACAAGCGCGAGCTCTGGCTGGTTAGTGGCAGTTAGTTTGCCAGCTACAGTAGTTCACCTTGCCCTATGAGAAGTGCCTACCTTAATATTTTGCAAGGATGCACAGATGGATTTTGTTGTACCATTTCAAGTGCAACCAGACCTTTATGAAAACATTATTTCTGGAGGAGATTTTTTAATGCTTTGAACACTACGATCAAAAGTTGATTCACCTCCATAGTATAGTGGTGACAGCGGAACACTAAAGGCTTTTGAACACCATGTGATTAATTTTCCATCAATATATTTTTTGAACGTGTATGCAGCAAATGTGAGCATTCGCATCAACAAAGGAATTTTGCTGAGTAAAATTACGGCTTTTTATTTTGTCAGGCCAAGGTCAATTTTTCCAAAGTTTCACTTCTGACGTGCATCTGACAAATCAAACTACTACTGTTGACAACAGCACATTCTAAACACTCAACATAGTGGGCCACTTGTATCACAGAACTTTGTTTTATGTGATAAAAAGTTTTTATTTGCATGGCTGTTGGTGTATAAAGGCCTTATCTCCAAACCTGAGAAAATAGAACAGAAAAAAACTGCATGGCCATGGAAGTAGACCTAGGTAAGAAAATCTGTGTTTCAGTAATTTGGGTGAACTCAAATGACCTTTTAAGTATCTGCATCAAACACTACAGCAAAGACCAGTCAGTCATGTACAGTATTCAGCATGTGCTCGTATGTCTCTATGTGCCCACATATGTGCATGTGATTTATTATTTATGCATGCAGAGGGAGTGGAAAATCAGCAGGAAGGAGATCAGACTTATGATCACAAAACAAGCCCCGTGCACAGGAGCTCCCTGCTCTGGGATCCCATCTGTCCCATAAAGAAGCTACTGCTGGCAGATGCCTCCAGTGTGCTTTTTTTATGGGGGGGCACCAGGGGCCAAAGACAGAGACATGTGTTTTCATGCACTGGAAAAAGAGGGTGTGGAGAGGACCTGAAGGTAAAGACCGAGACGAGACTCATCTACGGGTTCGTCGAGGACGTTTTAATGAGCAGTTTGTAAATGCCAAAGTGTTTGTATCTTGACAAGCTTGATGATAATCTACATCAAAAAATGACAAAGAAGAAGAAAATCTTTCCTCTCCTGTCTGCTTTGTCTTCACTCGTCCTGTCTGCTTTCCATGTTATTATTTCATCTGCACTGTCACTTAGCAACATGTGTTTACACTTTGATATCTCAGCATGTTTCTGATTTAAGAAAGAACAATGCTAATTCTTACTGCGCCCTCCGAGAGTATTAATTTCACCCTCTTAGAAATACAGATGCTAACAAGAAGTAGAACTAGGGTTCTTTGGCTTGTTCCCACAGGAGAACACTTTTTAGTTCCTGGTAGAATTTTTTATAATGGTTTATAATGGTTCCACTTAGAGCCATTAGAACATTACAACTAAAGCACAATATAAAGGGTTATACCTAGAGTGAAAGGTTTCACCCAGAACCCCCAGTGGTAGGTTCCATCCAGAGTCCTCCCACCTTTCAAGAACCCACTCAGGGGGTTCTCCTGAGAACCTTTTTATATTTAAAGGATCTCTTTTTGAACCCACCCAGGAGGCCTCTACCATGAGCCTTTTTCTAGAACTTATCTAGAACCCATCCAGGAGATTCTACTGAGAACCCTTTTATATTATGGTACAAAGAACCCTTGATGACAGATTCCGTCATGGATTTCAACAATCCTTGAAGGAATATTTCATCCAAAACGAGTTTTTTGGATGAAAATGTGTTCCTAATGGAACCCTTAAAGTGATACTCCACTTTCCAGGATTAACCCACGTATTATATACTCACCACCCTGTGGATGTGATGGTAGATGAAAATCTTCAATTTCCAAAACAGTCCTGGAGTTTTAGGAGGAACAGGATAGCAGCCTCGTCCAGTACC
>JAJHUR010097158.1:0-32677 GCA_027495735.1 Lutjanus campechanus
GCCCTGCCCCCAGTTTGGAGAAGCAGCAGAAGTCCCAGTGCAGGAAACTAAGCAATGTACTGCTGTGTACAGGGTCAACAATAACATGTATTTTAGCCCCATAAAAAGTGTACGCTATATCTAAAATATTCTCACAGTGTTACCTTGCTGTCAGACAACCTTTTTCGATGGGACACCACTGTTACGTGATCTAAATATCACTCTCTCCAAACCAACCAAACTCCATTGATAAAATCAGTCATTTTACCTCACAGAACGGGAGTCGCTAGTCTCCCACAGCTTCTATTGGTTAGTTTGTTTTTGTTATTGTGTGGCTTCATTATTTTAAAAAGTTTGTCCTGATTCGCCAAACTCACACAATAACACAAACAAACTAACCAATCGAGGCAGCAATAGATTAACAACTCCTGCTCTTGAAGGTAAAATTACCGACTTTTCCAAAGGAGTCTGGTTGAGCAAGAGTGAGTGTTATTTCGATAACCACAGTTTCCTGCTATAACAGGCTTTACTGAAGTGGTTAAAATATTTAGTTTAGTTGCTAAAAATATCACTATAAAGTTTATAATTGCTATAAAGTCTGCTATAAAGTTTAGTTGCTGCCCTGGCCTGCAGCAGTGCATTGTTCCATGCTGGTACTAAATACATAACACGATAACTCAACACACTGAACACAGAGAAGAACCTCATACTATTCCACTTAAAATCATCTAAACTATCCCTTTAAGGGTTTGAGTTTGTCACTTTTAAGAGCTGTTGATGCAAACAAAAGCAAAAGGCCGTTTCATTGCATAGATGTGAAACAGACTCTGGTTTATTGCTCCTGTGGCAGCCTCGGCTTTCTGCCCAATTCACTGCTGTTCTCCCAGCTTTGTGCTTTTTATTACTCGCGCTGTGTGTTTTTTAAGATTCACCATGACGATGCAATGACTCCTGTCCCACTTCTCTCCTACAGTCTCCTTAGCTCTGTCTCTTTCTCTCTATCTGTCTGTCTCCTTACCCATATCTCTTTCTTACTCTGCTCTGTTTATGTCACACTCCATAAGTCAACTCTACTTCTGTGTTCGTGGCTTTACGATTGCAGAACGCCCAGATGTGTCAGTTAGTGGATGTTATTTTTAAAGCAACAAGGCTGAGTGATATTGTTTTCAGCAAGGGCAGAGACTGGCAAAATAGATGAATGTAACATGGCTATTGGCAATAAAGTAAAAGAAAAGGTGGATGGATGCTGCAACTTCAAAGCTACCACATTAAAGCATTGCTTGTGTTTTGAAGCCCTGATTGAGGTTTATTCAGGCCCAAGAACAGGCTTATCAGAGAATTAAGGAACATTTGCATTTAAAGATAGAGGACATACTTATCTGTGAACAACTTGCACACAAAGGTCCGTATCTGAATTCATTTCAAACACAGTAAGGAGGAAATTCTGATAGGACAGATGTAAAATCAGAATATCAACAAAGTCTCTGTATGAACAGTTGGCTGATGGTTCCTCTGGCACTGTTTAATGAGACTTTTAGTGTCTCTGCATGTATCACTGTTTGGAGATAAACTTCAGAAGAAGCCAATTACTTCGGCCTTGATGTTAGGCACAGAGAGCTGTGGGAAAATGATTACGGGTTACCATGGCCACTTCCAGACCGCACACACACACACGCACACACACACATGCACACACACACACACACACACACACACACACACACACACACACATACACATACAGACCTCCCCCAGGCAACCATGCTCCATAAAGACAGTCAATTCTTCGTGTGAAGTGACTGCAATTCCTCTCCTCTTTGTACGGTACAAAAGAAAGAATGACATTCAGTCTGTTTACCCACTAGCGAGAGGAGAAAGGAGAGGGGAAGAGAGGAGGCAAAGGGGACAAATGGGTGTTCGGCCAGCAAGAGACAATTTTACAGTTTGATCAGTGAAAAACACAGAGGAGAGGGACAAGGGAGCGGGACATAAGTGAGAGACAGAAGGAAGGAGAAACAGATGGAATAAGAAGGAGACAGAGGAGGACAGATGGAAGAAGGCTGGAGAAGACGAAGTAAAAACAAGAGTAGCAGAAATGCTTTATTACAGAAATACACTGCATGGTTAAACATATGTGAATACTTGCGCATTTCACCCATATGTCGTTGTTGAATATATCAGTCCAAAACCATGGACATTCTCATGCTGCTGTAACAGCTTCATAGGTCCCCTGGCCCGCCACAGGGGCCAGGATCCTGCATGGGTCGGGTACATGCAAGAAGTTGTGTAACAGGTAAAAAATTCATGGGTACGGACATGGGCGCCCAGTTAGAGTTAAAAGTCGGGGTGCAGGATTAGTGCTAGGCAAGGAGAGTTTTGTGGTGACAACATGTTTAAAAAAATATACATATTACTAGTTTGAGTAAAGCTCCCTGCTCTCTCCAGGGAAAACATTATGCCAAACTCCCTTTAGAAAATATGACATATTAATGTGTTCCTTATGTATCTTATGTATGTAAAACATGCAGCTCTAGAAACACAACATAAAGGATGTTGTATGTTGACAGTCTTCCTGTCAATGCGGCCACAATATAATACATAAAAATCAACTGTGTTTCCATATAAACTTAATATTTTGGAAGATACCGTTTCAACTCATTACCAGCCTCTATTGGTTAGCTGCGCTATGTTAGCTGAAGAAGACAGCGGGAATAGGAGGAGAAAGGTTTTCAAAAATGAAGATTTCTCACCAAAACAGGTTGGTGGATCAGACACACACTGAATTAAACACAGACTCATTATAGTGTAAATTCACCATCTTCCATGTGTGTGACAGTATTTGAAGAGTTTTTTCAGCCATTACCAAAGTAACTACCAAAGCACACCAACCTCCTGATAATATTAAACATGTTTGATTTTATTATGATTATGAAATATTTTTTATTCAAAGCAGCTCATAAAGCAGGATTATAAAAACACGTTTCCTCCCCCAAGCCAAATAGTGGGGCTACAGCTGCCGCACTTGCTCCATGGCTCCACTAATAATATGAAGTCTATCATATTCACATTTTTTTTCACAGAAGTATGGGTTCACATCTGCAGACATGTTTATAAATAACAGAATATTTAGCCTTGAATAACTGGCTCCTGTCTCCTGGAATAGGTGTAAACTTTTACTTAAAGTGCCTGAACTTCAGTCAAGATCAACAACAATTTCCAATAAAGACAATTTGTTGATTTTACTTGTCTTTTATTCTATTGCTGTTTTGTAATAGAAAGAGAAAAAAATTAAAAATGCCTTTCAAATTTTTAAAGACCCCAAGGTGATGCCTTAACATAGCATGTTTTGTCCAACCACCTCTTGAAAGCCAGAAGATATTCAATTCCTAATTTTAAAAAGAAAAAAGCAGCATATTTTCACTGCTGTCAAAGGCCAAGTCGGATGTTTGGGAGAAATATGGTGTAATCAGAGATCAAGAGAATAATGTTGTCAGGCTTTGCCGCTTGATAGCCGCAAGCTAAGCACACTGTCTCTGAGAAAACATGTCGGCAGCTGCAGAAGCACAAGTGATGTGCCAGTTGAGAACTCAGGTAAGTGTCAAGTGACAAATAAATGATTGTGTGTTTAATCACCTGTGCTGGTTGCATTGCTGGACTTTTATTAACTGGGTTCCAGATGGGTCCAGATTGGGCTTGGAGATAATGGCAGGTAAGAAGTCAGTTTTGGTACTCACCTTTGCAGGTGCAGGAGGGTGCAGGTTTGAAAAACCTGTCTATGACCACCTCTGACAGGCCCCTTAGACAGAACTTCTAAAGCTAAAGCTTCTAGTCCTAAAGTGAGAGGATAAACACTCACTAAAATGTACCATGAGGATTTCTTTCTTGCTGTTGCTTCAGTTTTCCAGTAGATGTTCTGGGGCTCTGTTATTGATATCAATCATTAAGCCCTTTGACTAAGCAACAAAAAAAAAAGCAAAAATAACAACAGCAGAGGCTCTGGCTTAGGGCCCCCCTGAGGTGTTGAGCACATGGGCCTGGTCCCTGTCGGCCAATTCAGTAATCCACCCAGTGTCCAAGTGCGTGAGAAGCTGTCCTCAAGATTTTGAGACTGGGTTGATCCCATTCAGCCACAACAGCAAATGGTGCTCTGTTAAGAAATGTAAAGGGCTGTGTTGATGGTGGCATTTAAGATGGTGAAATGCAGGCCAGGAAGTCTAGTTTTAATGATAGATCAATGAGTTACAATCATTGTCTTTTGGCCCAACAATCACCAATTAAACACTAGAAACACAGCCTTCACTCTACAAAGTAATCTACCAGAAACTGACTTATTTGATTGGCCAACGCAGCACCCATGACACTGGACTATGTAGTGGTGAAAGTTTTTTTTAAAGATTGTTTAGCATCCCCTGCCAGCTGACAGGAGGGAGGTGACATGAAATGAGTGGAGAGAGAGATGGGGAACGACATGCAACAAAGGTCCCCAGCCAGACTCAAACGAACAATATTGCAGTTTGTGGTCGGTGCCTTAAATCCTAGGCTACAAGGGCACCCCCAGGTTTTTGCCAGATGACCCACTGTTTTTTGTCAGAGCTCTGTGTTGGCAGCCCCACAGTATCAACAGAACAGTCACATTGAAATAATGGAGGGGACTGTGTTTTTTCAAGCAGTGCAATTGTCTGTCTCAACGAGTCCTTAATGAGGTTGGACACTGATGGTGTCTTGGCTCACAACAGGCATTCCTGTTCTCCCTAAAGCTGTCCAATGGCTCTGTGCAGGCCAGTCAAGTTCCCCACATCAAACTCAGAAAAAAATTTCTTTATGGATGTCACTTTGTATTGCAATGCTGAAACAAGAAGGGGTCCTCCAGAAATGTTGCTACAAAGTTTAAAGCAAACTATTATCTAAAAAACATCATTGTATGCTGTGGCATTAAAGGTGGGGTTAGCAATTCTGGGAAAGATTCTTGATATTTGAACTGAACAACCAAAGAAATACACCCCTCTCTTTAGTGTTCCTTTAGAAGATCTGTCCCCCAAATTCATGGACATGCATTGCCAAGACAATGATGCTGGACTAGCTGACCAAAAAAGTACATCAGTTACAGACAACAATACTCACAACTCTCCTGCTATTGTAGCTAACATCACAACAACAGCATGGGCCCTTATGCTGATCTAAAGCTCAAGTGGAAAGCAATGGATTTAATTTATTCAAGATGTGTCTAAATCCACCCTTGCCACCTTGCACCAGGGGCACCGGGGTATCCTGCCCTGTCACACCCCTTGTGCCAGCCGCGCACAGCGGGATGCACCTATCATCTGAATCAAAATGCCCTGATTAATGGCAGGGCGCCTCCAAAGCAGCTTCATGTGTAAATAGTTTTGTTTACATTAACGCCTGCAAAAAATAATCATCATTAATAATCAATAATCATCATTATTATGCAGCTCCGCTGGCTGAGGAGTGGGGGAGAGAGACACCGCAGTCGAGAGGAGAGGCGACCCAACCCAGTCTGGCCACAAGCTGCTATCCGGCTCAGCTGGCCTACCAGAGCAAGATTCAGGTGCAGCTTTGTGGTCGTCCAGCCATCTCCTCCTCTTTCTCCTCATCCTCATCTCCTCCCATTCTCGCTCCTCCGTTGCACTAACACTACTGTGGGTGGAGGGCACACAATCAGCCAGTGTTTCTGAAGTTTGATAACCCGTGCACAGAATTACACACAGGTTATTCTACAGGTATATCCAACCTCTGACAGAAGCACACATTACTTTTTCTTCTCAAATAAGGTCAGTCACATGCCGTGAGATAAAACGGCTGGTTCATTTTGTATGTTACAGATCATAATTGTTGTATCTTTGTTTTTCTGGATCTCAATAAACACGCAGACACAAACACTACAGCTGTTCCAGCTGTCATACGCACTTACCTATTCAAGACAATAAGACAGCTGTGATCCCGTATAATTATAATAATAACTCCTTATTTGTTATTAGTGAGATTAACTGTAAAGAGACACATGTGTGCATGCTGTTTAACATAAATGAATGGTGTTTTGTAATTGTGGAGACGTGCCTCAGGCAAGCGCGAGACACATATGCTGTTAACGTTAACTTCAATATTTACACTTTATTCCTGATAGAAAATACGTTCGAAGGACACTGTACTAATCCACACTCCTGTGTGAGGAAAAGACACAAATGAAGGTGTTTTGTGATTGTGGAGACGTATGTGCGTGAATCAGCCCAATGCGCCGGGTACTATCTTCTGCAGACAGACATGTTACGCCACAGACTTCTACCAGGTTTTAGCTAGTCTAAGGCAAAAGTGTTTTTTACTCCAATGCACCAAGCACAGGATAGCAAATGCACTGGGCCACGCCTTTGTTTTGCCTTCATTTTCAGATCCCTTTCCCCTTCATTTCTCCTCCCCCTCCACTTCCCCTTGTCCTGTGCATGAGCACGAATGCCACCTGTTGCTGATTGGCAGCAAAAGTGTTGTGAGGCTCAGTCCAAGCCACTTTGTTTCCCATTTACAAAGCCTGTAGAAACACCAGCTTTTTTTCAGCACACACAGAGAATGGACAGCTTGTGGACTGTGAGAAAATATTCACTGAATTTAACAAAAAGTGCACTGGATTAGAATCACTGACCCCACCTTTAAGATGTCCCTTTTTTGGAACTATGGAACCTTTAGACCAGATCATGCAAAACAGGAGGGGCATCCACATAGTTTCCAGTTTATAGTGTCTCTCAAGCAAAATAAAACTGTATCAGGCAGTATCATACACAACCCAAAACAGGACGTAAGTGCATCTTTAAGCAACAGCACGAATCCATCATGATCATCCCACAATTCCATCCCATTCGGGGGAAAACAGAGCGGTTCAACCTTTTCTGTAGATATTTTGGGAAGTATAATCTTATTACTGTTCTATTCTACCCAGGGCAGGGGCTGTGTGATGCATAAGAGAGAGAGTGACAGAAAGAGGGAGATGGATGGCCAAAAAGAAGGAGGAGAAAGGCACCGATAAGGCAGTAGCAGCAGAGCTGCTGAGAGCTTATGCACAGGAAGAGAGACCACGGGAGAAGGTAAAGAGTGAGAGAAGACGGAGGGAGGAAGAGGTTAAGAGAGGGAGTGAGCTGCGATTTGAACACTGACTGTGACAGAGCAGTGAGCAGGCAATTACTGACAATCACGTTGATGGAAGAGCCGCCGTGCAAAGGAGAGATGGCGCGACAAATAAACCCCTCACAGTTTGTCTCTGTCTGTCCTGGCCTCCTTCTCTAATTCTATCCTTCATCATTTCCTTCTTTCCTTCTGCCTGTGAAGGCAGAAAAGCTGCAAAGATAGAAACGTAGCAACAGGAACAAGCCAATTAATTTGTTGGAAGAATTATAACTCTTCTCATATTGGCTTTGACCCTTTGATCTTTATCTTAGACACCATTAATGCATGCACTTAGAAAGTCCATTATGTTGTTGATACATACCTTGCATTCCTGTAGATATTAGTATCATATTCACAAGCTTTTTCACAGACGTGGGTTCACGTGTGCAGAAATTCTTACAAATAACACAAAACATTTAGCCTTGAATAACTGGCTCTTGCCTTCTTAAGCGGGTGTACATTTTTACTTGAAGTACCTCAACATCAGTCAACTAACAATTATTTTCATTAACAGCAATCTGTTGAAGTTTCTGTCGAATTTTCTTTTAATTTATTCTATTACTGGTTTATAATGCCAGGCACATTTTCAAAGAGACCACGGTGATGTCTTCAAATTGCTTGTTTTGTCAGACCAACTCTTGAAAACCAAGAAATATTCAATTCATGATTTAATGATTTAAAAAAAGAGAAAAGCAACGTATCTTTACATTTTAGATTCTTCTTTGGTTTTACTACTAAATGACTGCACCAACTGAATGATTATCCCAGAGCCATTTTTCATCAATCAAATGATTAAGCCAATAGTCTTTTCAGCACATTATCATGAATATATGTCAGTTGGGTTGAGTCGATCACCTATGGCTGACAGTATTTAACAACTGAGCCCTCTGCTATCATAATATCGTGATTTAAAGGCCTTCTGTTTTTGAGGAAGTGTTTCCCCCCCTGGCTAACTTTGTTTCAAGCTTCAGAGGCTGAACAAAGCAAAGTTACAGACATTTGGTACATGGGCTGCGCTGAGCTGCACCTGAGATCGACCTACTCTGGAGTGGGGCCAAAGCGAGCCCAACCCTCCTCCTTTAAATAATGAAACAACACAGAACTTTTATTGTGAAGAATTTAAGGAAACAGTGGGTTTATCCCAGACACGTTTATGAATGGTTTATCCACTGCTACACAGCCACTCAACTCAAGCCTCCTCTCAAGCTCGTCTTCAGGTAAAAGACACACCTTCAAGCAGGTAGTCCTGTTGCAGTGGAAATGCAACCCCCCTGCCATGCTGGGCTAACAGTGCCAAGCCAGGCCAGCTCTGTGTATGGAAAAGGCCCACAAGACTCTGTTGAAACCTGGCATGAGGATGTATGTCAGACGCTCACCTAGGACTGCACAATAAATTGAAATATTATCTGAATCGCAATATGGCTGAGTGCCATATCCAAATCACAGAAGATGCCGTTTTTTCAATAAATTAAAAATGTGTGACAAAACAGCACTTTAATGAAGTACTGCAGTGCTACAGAGATGACCTTACTTACAAATCTAACTGTGAATTATATTGTAATATTTGTCAAAATAATCAAAACACCATTTTTTTTTTCATCCTAACATCCAGCTGTATGCTCACCCAGCCGGAATGAAAGCTGACCTGTCTGTTCCCTTCACTGGCCATGGGAAGCCAGAGTTTTCTCAGCTGAGTGAGACAGCTGGAGGTTGCCGTCAGCGCGATAGTGGGAAGCAGCGGTGACTACAGTTGAGAGGCTATGAGCAAGTTGGCTGTTGTGCTATGTGACAGCCAAACCCCCACAACAATGTCATTGTCTATCAATAATGTTTCAACTATGGATGTCATATACCAATTTTTGGTAGACATCACCCAGCACTGCAGTATGTCCTGTTTAGTGAGTTACTAGTTTATCTGTAAAATGTCAGAAAATAGTGAAAAATGAACATCACATCTTTCTGATCAATGCCAATGTCTTCAAATTGCTTGTTTTGTCCAGCGATTCACAATCCAATTCAACATATTTCATTTACAATTCTATAAAAGTGAGAAAAACAGCAAATCTTGAGTAACTGAAACATGCAAGTAATTGTCATTTTTGCTTGACAAATGATTAACTAAACACTTAATGTAATCTAAACTAATTGTTTCAGCACTCATTCATTGCACAGCATATTAGCATACTGATGAATACATGTCACTCCCTGCACTCCTCTGTGTGTTTAGCTTCTGTTGTTCTCTTGCTACCTCCATGAATGTATAAACCACGGAGGGGGGGGGGACAATAGCAACTAAGAAAAAAAAATGTTAATGTAAACGCACAGATGCTGGCACCCCCACTCCTCTCTGTCCCACTTCTAGTTGCACAGCATGACCCACAGCCTGTCACATGACATGAACGCACCAATTGGAAACCAACAGTGAAAAGCCCTTTTGACATTTTTCCAGACTTCCTACAGGCCTCATTCCTCACCCACTGTACCAAACAATAAACAGCTCTGAAGAACAAGAGAGAAAGGGAGAGATGGACATGCTCACACTCACAGACAACAATGAATTCCCTACAGTCTCTACAGACACGCACACATGCATACATACTCCATCCCTCAGCCACCCAGTAGTTATTGTGTACCACACAACTACTCCCACTCTAAGACCACTCCACACTGTCCCGGGTCAGCAGTTCAGCCTCCCATGAGGAACAACAGCAAGACAGCGGAAAACAGAAAATGAGAAGGTTATGAGGCAGTGAGCACAGCTGGAGAAGCTTGAGTGAGACCTCGGACAATCAGCAGCAGGCTGCAGTTTGAAGGTGAAAGTGAAAGTGGGGCAAGGTGAGCGTTAAGAGGGGAATTTATCACCACACTGAGAGTCATTTCCTATTAGGAAGACTCTCCACCTTGTAGCTGAGCTGTGATCCTGAAATATGGCTTTCAAGTAAAAATGGCAAAAAGTTTGATGTGTGACAAAAAAATGAGTGTTGATGATGTAGACAGTGGAGTTTTTCCTGAACTGGGACACAAACATTGATTCAAAAAACAAGACAAAATCATATATTTGTGTTTTGAGTCTTAAACAAGTTCTTATGCACCTTAATTTTTAAAATGAGTAAAGGTTAGTCAAGAATTTACAGAAATTAAACTTTAACCTACTTTGAAATTTGTATTTGTTTCTTTCAAATAAACATTAAAATTTAATGACGAAATGATCAGGAGTTTCTTGGTGTGATTCCTCTGTGATGTTAGTTGTGTTTCCATCTAATTGTCAATCAGATTTTAAGTAAATATATCGCAAAACAGAAAATATGAATTAGGGCAGTTTCCATAAACTGGTTTGAAGTAAATAAACTAGGCTATGCAAAACATAGTTTCATCAGAAGTTGGCGGTACAGGCTATGTGACGCATGGCTGTAATAAACAGGGTAAAAGAAGTAGAGGTTGTGAATTAGAAACTCATTAATTAGAAATTCAAATATTCATGACAGTGGAAACAGCTTCTTCTTCTCTCTGTGCAGAAACAGCTGATCAGTCAGCCATATTTGTAAAGGGTATTTCCATCCCCCATTAAGAGCATTAATTCTTCAAAAAAGGCACACAAAAAAACAAAAAACAAAAAACAAAAAAACACTTCAAGCAAGCATAAAAACTTTTTGCAAAATTAAGGATGTTATTGAGGATGATATTTTGCCATTTTCACCAGCATGTTCCGTTGGAGGAGTTGGAGTTGCTGAGTCTTGCTGAGTACATCTGTTGTCAATGACATGACAGGCTGATTTGAGGCAGAGTTTTGTATAACTTAGGGCCAGATCCACAAAGAATGGATTGCTCCTGCTAATAGCGCCATTATTTGCGCAGAATTATCTCACGCAATCTGCCCTGTTTTAGCGCCTTATCCTCAAAAGAATTTGCTCTAATCATATGCCGGCACTAACACGCCCACAAAGTTTGGCAGCTGAGCGCAATTTGCGCCTCTGCGCTGTTGTGTGTGCCACCGTGACTGCTGCGCTGTCCGTGGTTCTGACAGGGAGCAGAGCTAACAGATAGATAGACTTAACATCTTACTTTGATTCCTGTTAGCTTTCCGATGTTGCAAATATAACTTTTGGTCTGCATTCCACTTTCTCCCGTTTCTAACAATCCACTGACAGAAGGGAAATGACAGTGAGCCAAAAGGACAGTCAGTCAGTAGAGAGAGCGTGAGAGAGAGATGCACGAAGCAGAACAGCTGTTTCTATGACATTTCATGAAGTTGCCCCATGTAAAAACAAATGTGAGTTAATTTTGATTTAAGATCTCTCCACATTAGTTTACATTCACTTAGAGTCAGAGTCATTTTGCGTGAGAGAGAGAGAGGGAGAGAGGGAGAAAGAGAAATTGCGCGGATTTAATACACAGGTCTCACTGGCGTTAAATAGCACCGCTTTACTACCTGTGGCAATTAGCGCTGGTCTTTGTGGATTAGGTGGTATTTGCAATGAGGCTTATTTGCATAGGAAGGGGGCAATTTTGCGCTGAATTTATGAATATTCCCTAATTTACATGCATGCAAATTGGACCGGCGCAGCTAGGAGTGGCAGTGCAGTTTTTGTTCAGTTTGCGTGCATTTCACCCTTTGCGTGTGCTTTGTGGATTGCACGCTATTTTTTTCTCTCATTTGCACAGGTTTAGCGGTCGCAAAAGCAGTGCAATCCTTTTGAGGATCTGGCCCTTAGTTTTTAATGAAGTCACAGGGAAGTGAAGTCACAAATCTTTGGTATTAAGTCAAAATAGAGTCAAAATCGTTTTAGATTCTATTAAAGGTAGAATCAGTAAGATCTGTCTGACCTGCTTGTAAACGCACGAGGAAGATAGTTGATTACTGAGTCTCATTCCCAGGATGTCAAATACCAACAACTGGGGTTGCAAAGCACGAGTACAACAAAATAATGAAGAAATAAAGAAGTAAAAGCAGAGGGTCATAAATGGTAATTGAAAGCAATTATGTTTATATGAGTCTATACACTGTTTTTTTTCCTTCAGGAAAATGTTGCATATTATGCTTTCAAATGAAGTCTAAAGTCAACAGATTCATGTAATAAGTCTGACTCAAGCTTACAACCTCTTGGTTTTCCCACATGCATTTCACCACAGCCCACAAGAACACATTGGATGTATTGATCGATAATGAAATGGAAATCTAAACATGGATACAATTAAACAGTGAAAAGTGAAAGAGGTGCCGATAAACTATTGATTTCCGCTGAACACTGATGCCAGCGAGCCTATAAAAAGTTAAAACATCTCACCAGGTTGACAAAGTCTTGGTAGCAGATCTTTCCATCAGCGTTGCCATCGGCAAGGGCCAGTAGGACTTCCAGTTTGTGGGGGTCAAGCTCAGAGCCGTGGGTCGCCAGAAGGTCCCTGAACCGCTCCGTGCTGATAAAGCCCGAATTCTCTGGGTCATACTGCAAATGAAAACACATACATGCAAAAATGATTAGAATGTGATGACTGGATCTTTGATTAAAATTTTATGTAATCTGTCTAACTGCAAGGATATGGAAATGTAAATAGAATTGAACAGACAGAAATATTTCTGCTTGAAGCAAAATAAACATGGCCAACATTTGATTATGGGCACAACAGACATGCAGCAGATACAAGTAAACATGTTAGAGTTCATGAGCAGTCACTATTCCCCAGAGCATAGTTTTCTGCAACATTAAAAGCTCAGAAACCATCAGCGGTGGTTTGGTCATAGTTTTAACGTCTTGTAAAAGAGCCCTAATTGCTCCAAAAAAGGCCCAACAGTTGAGAGGCAGCAGTATGTTTTAACAGCTTTAGATTTTACTTTGAAATGACACTGAGCGTGGCATTTAACCACAGCCTGTTTCTTTTTTGCTTATTCACAGTCAGCCCAGAACAGAAGAGGGATTCAAACGCATCTGAAAAACACAAGATATTCTGACAAAACCAAATATATTTTAAAAAGCTGGAAACTGAAAAGAGCTGTGATTAGTTGAGCACTTCAATGAGAAAAAAACTGTGCACTTTCCTCCAGCTTTGTTACCCCTGACACCTCAGTTCCACACACTCTTTTCTTTCCTTTGCACTTAGTAGCTCAGGGCTTTAAATTGTAAGTGGCAATCTGCCACCAAAAAAAATACCTATTATTTGTGATTCATGCTGTGAACTACATCCAAGAAAGCTAGAAGCTATAAAGGAGGTGCTCTGATTGTGGAGAAGTGAGCAGAGACACTTATTATATTATTCTCTGTTTCTAAAGGAATAGACCGACCGCCTGGATTTCCTAAAAATCAAGCTGCTCTTGATCCCCTAACAGAATCATAAAAAGACGACAGCTGTGTGACAGTATTTGTCTGTTCAACTGAGGACAAACCAACCCAGAATATATGACAATGTTTGATTTGAATGTCAGGTTGTTTGTGGATGCAGGCAGAAGACAATTGCTACCTCTGTGTGTGTATCTGTATATTTGCAAATGTGAGTGTAACCATGTCTGTGTGTGTAAATACGGAGCATTCATGCATAAAGATGTGACATTCAGACGTTATGAGCTGCCTGCCAGATTCCAACACCCCTAAACCAGAAATAGTGACTTTGTGTGTGCAAACCTGTGTGTGTGTATTTGAGTGTGTGTTTGCCATATGCCGTGCTGGCAGACGCTGAGTAAAGCCAGGCTGGCAGCAGGTGCTCTGTGCTTCACCAAATGACAACAGGGAGAAGAGGTTTTGGCTCTCCCTTGTGTTATTTTTCTCCATATTACCTAACAGTGATAGTTTTTTCTTCCTTTGCTGTTAAAGCCACAGTTGCCAGTACATGTTCCACTCAATTTCATCTTTGAGATCTGGCTGTAATAATCATGCATATTCACACCTGAAAATTGATTCATGCAGCTCCTGTAGCTGTAGTTTATTAAATATATGATCTGACTTTTGCAGGTTTGGCTCACTCTTCCAAAATGAGATGAGAGGATTAGCGCTATAATCATCCATGTGTCTTTTGTTGATAGTGCTGTGTGGTAAGCATGGTAATGCTAAAGTAGGTATATTAAGTGTTTAGAAAAAATATAGCATGCATGACTCTTCAGAAGTGGGCAGATTAGATGATAGTACACTCAGAACATGGACTGAACATCCCTCATCAAATCCCTCATAGTGCAAGAAGGCACGATGGGAAGAAGAATAAAGGGATGCTCATGATGACATTTGTGACACAGCTGTGAGCTCATAATGTGTATTGATTTGAAAAATAATTTTATTGCTCCTCCAGAGCCTCTGAACTGCATCTGTATTAATGGTCTATTACTCAGAGCAACAGTCTGTTATTCAGAAGTAACACACCATTCTAAGGCCTGTTATTTCTGAATTTTCAGAATTAAGTACTTAAAGTGGTGTCATAATATATAGCAATTTTAATCATAGAGTTTTTCTTCATAATTTTATAAAATGCTGGTAATACTGGTATTCCCAACAGCCTTATCTCTTCATTATGCCTTTGCATTTCCTGCATTATTTTACCCACTTGCTAGCCTGCTAAACTGTTAGCCTTGGTGGCTTCTAGATGCTGACAGTTTTGGCATCCATGCTACCGTTGCCTAGCAGCATGTTCTCATGACTTAACCACTTGAACGCAAAGCATATTATTTACAAGACTTTACATCGTTAGCAGAAATTCACAAGTTCCATTTAAAGGCAGAAATGAACATGAATGGCTATCTAAGCTAGATGGCACTGGGGCTATACACAAGACTGTGCAATAGCTGGTGTGGGAGGTGTGACAGCAATGTGAGTAACAGTCAGCTGTAGACATATTTATGGATTCTGATGATGAGAAAAGGCAAACTGGGGATCACAAATATGACCATACCAGAACTGAGCTATTCTGTTATGACATCCTATCTGACAGTGTGCCATCTGCCACATGGTATCTGACAGAAGAAGAGGAGGAGGAAGGAGGTGTTGCACACATAATTTGTATATTCCTATTAAACTAGAGAATATTCTGGAGATGGCAGTGCAATTTAAAAAAAAACTATTCTGATTCTTCAAAGGAAAATAAACAAGAGCAAACTCCTGAATATGATTAAACTTGCACTGCTGAGTTCAACATACACACAGCTCTACACCAAACACAGCACACCAAAACATCTCTCTCTCTCTCTCTCTCTCTCTCTCTCTCTCTCTCTCTCTCACACACACACACACACACACACACACACACACACACACACACACACACACACTTGATGCATAAAATGTAAACTCTACCTCAGAAAGAACCAACCTTCTCTTGCAGTAAATCAGCCAGTTTCTGCCGAGGACATTTTGTCATGATGAAGTAACGTCAGCCAAAGCCAGTCTCACGACCCAGCGTGTCTGAGCGAGACAATATGTGTGTGCGTGTATGTGTGTGTGTGCATGTGTGTGTGTCCCTGTCATATTGTTTGTCCCAGACTGTGCAGGGTTATTTCTCACCAGGACTAAAGGATTACAGTCCAATCCAAGACCCTCAATACACACCTCCCCCCTCTTTCTCTCTCAAATACACACTCACACACATCCCTAAAACCCCAGTCAGCCTCCTCTCACCCTCCTCGCCCCGCCCCACACTGACCCCCCCGCACCCTACATTCAGACGCCTCTCCGTCACTCTCTTCTCTCTGTAAAGCTAACATGTGAGCTCCTGCAGCAGAAAAAAATAAACAGTTCAATAAATTTGCCTGTTATCTCTTCTACTGTCACTCCCAGATGCAGGCAGCCATAAATTATTTTCCTCACACACACACACACACACACACACACACACACACACACACACACACACTCTTGCTCCCCTCTGCAGCACCACAGGCTTCATAGTCGAGTGAGCACTCTGAAGTCAACAGGCTGGCTGCTGGGGGTGGAGCAGCACACTCAACAATGGGCCTCCGATGGCAATTTCATGCAAGGTTTGCCCAATCCCTTCACTCCAATTAGTGATCATTTCCTTTTGATGCACCCAGAGGTCCAGACAGATGAGGACACTATATGATACAAGAATATCTCTCAATCCAAGACTTCACCACAAACTAGAAACTAAAACTGCCACATGCTCAGGATTTAGGAAAAGTCTCAGTTATAGGGCTGCAACTCCAGATTATTTCCATTAATCTGCCCATTTGTCTCTCGATTAATCGATTAGAGCTGGGGTAGGCAGTTGCATCATTGTCCAAAAGTTCCA
The DNA here is from genome assembly GCA_027495735.1 of Lutjanus campechanus. Lineage (NCBI taxonomy): Eukaryota > Metazoa > Chordata > Actinopteri > Lutjaniformes > Lutjanidae > Lutjanus > Lutjanus campechanus. The sequence continues at coordinate 16,372 of JAJHUR010097158.1, forward strand.
TAATAACCTTTGAGCAGAATGTAATTAAAATGGCCTGGACTTCTGCTCCTCCTCTTGGCTCTGTTTTTAGGATTTAGAAAGTCTATCCCATGACAGGAAACTTTGGCCAATCACAGGTCGGTATGATGGTTGATTCTTGAGTCTCATTCCCAAAAGGCCAGTATGTCACCTCCTGTGAATGATAATGAACAATCGATCATCTTTGAGCCACCAATCCAAAGCATCAGTGATTTCATGATTTGAGAATGAGACTAAACAATCTTTCTCCAGAATCTGCGCCTTTAAATGTTTGGTCTAACCTGTCTGAAAAGGACAGGTTAGACTGAAAAAAACACTCTAGATACTTATTTTCTGTTACAACCCTACTAATACTACATGTAATACAACACTAGAGTACAAGTGGATAAGAAGAGGATTGTGGGCAACAGAGTACATATGTAGAGTACATATTGGTAAGCATTTAGTTTGAGCATGTAGGAACACATTCACCAGATTGTGAATCTGACTGAACCTTTATCCCGGCAGATTTTTCATCTTCATAACTAGGTTATTGTCTCTGTTCTATGAGGCTTGTTTTGCAAATAGCAAAGGGAGCGTGATGCAAATCCCTCAGATTAAAATAGGCATACACTCACAAACATACACACTCACTCACATGCACGCACAAATCCTGGTGCAGACATAATACCACAAAACATTCACAGCCAATGAGATTTCATACTGAGGGCTTCTCAGGAAGCCTGGTGTCAGCATGCAGGAGAAAAACAGCAGAGGGAGGGAGGGGAGCAGGGAGTGAACGAGGGCTGGTTTGAGCTGTGGTGGTGGTTGGGGTGGGCGGTGAGGGGGTGCATATTGGATACAATGCAAGGCTTTTTGTCTTCAGCCTCATTTTCATAGAGCTGAATATGAAAGAACTTGAGGGTAGGCAGTTTGTAAGGGTCAGGGAGTTTTATTCAAGTAAAAGTTTTCAAGTAGCTATTCAAGTTTGCACAGAGGGCCTGGAGAAATGAAGCAGCCTTGGCAAACATGAAATATACAAAAGGCTACTGACAACAACTTAAAGTTTGATTATATCCAGCCCTCAGGGTGATTGAGCCATCACAAGACCTTTACAAAATTAAGCAGATATCATATTTCCTGATTTAAACTGTCTTGTCCATTTTATATCAACTTAAAAATATTAAAAATAGATTGTCCAAGCTTCTCATATTTAATCTTATTGGTGTTGTACCTTGAAATGATCTCAAATGGCTCAATTTAGTTACATTAAGTGACTGGAAAGAATCGAAAACAGAGGAGTCCTCTGCTGTACCTCAGGGCAGAGGTGTGAACTTGAGTCACATGACTGGGATTTGAGTCACACTTGATCATCATTAACAATATCGCAACATCTTTATTTTGACATGACTTGATTTGTCGGTGTTTGCAGCAACAAGTATCATTGGGCACTTTAGCAAGAATCTATGGAATAAGGGTGCTTATTTCCTATGTACTCATTATTTTAGGGGCCTTAAGTATTTAAACCCAGCAAGACTCACAAAAATAGTGTGTTTAGACCCATCAAAATCAACAGACTTGAAACTTGACTTAGACGTTAACAGCAATGGCTCATGAATTCAAACAGACTTGAGCCTTTAACTTGAAAATACTACCTGTCCACGAACCCAAACATTAGAAAATATGTTATTTAAAAAGTGTCCCGAATCAACTACCTATAACCCTATTCATCCTTAGGAAGTGGACCCAGATCCAATTTGTTTGAACCAATCCAACAGCAATCAAGTTGCAGGAGTGAACCATGAAGAACTTATATTACTGACAAATTACTGAGTGCCAGTTGGGGGAAAAAAATGATACCAAAGATAAATCTGTTGGTGTACAAAAACTACACAGTGGTCAACAAGAAGTGAATTGCCATATGCAGAACATGCAGGTTGAACATTACAGATGGAAATGCAACTCCTTCCAACTACATTTGACATATGAAGTAGTAAATCAAGGCTAATATCAACTTAGTTATTGAGCTAATGCTCAGCTAATGTTAGCTGCTAAATAAGACTGTAAATCAGTAAGACTTGAAACTCAAAGTTTACTTAGGACTTGACTTGGGACTCGAGTGCGAAGACTTGAGACTTACTGTGACTTGCACAACAATGACTTGCTTCAGGAGCTATTCAGCATGTTCATCACAAGCCATTAACTTGTTTTCCCGAGTTACATCCGCTCATCAAATCCCTTAAAACTAAGACAAAGAGGCAGGCATGGCAGGAGGCCATTTGAGACTTTTTGATCACCCTCACTACTGATTCTCAGCCCAGGCTGACCTCCAGCACTTTCTTTGACCTCTGACATTTGACCCAGACTAGTACGGGTCACTTTCCAGGAGCTTTGAGTAGCCGATGAGCTGTTGTCTGGAACAGTAAACACAGGCTAAAAGGAAGAGGGAAGCAGTGGGGTGTGAATGAAGAAAGTTAATTAAGAGAGACACTGAGAATCTCAATCCTACCCTGGTCCACTAACAGCGAGACTGTTGGCCACTTTCAAATCCTCTTACACCTGCGTCACACACACTGAACCTGTCGTGTATTGATCAGGGGATGTAGCTCATGCTGTCATGTGGGTTGCACTATTATGGACAAAATTATCATGATTATTTTGATCAATATTGAGATCACGATTATTCATTGATTGATTTTACTTTTATTGCACTTTCACATTTAAATAAACAGAGCACTGCTTTTACTTCCATGTTGTGCTACATTCCTGCTACAAATGTGCACATTAAAATAAAACTGCTCCTTATTCACAGTGCATCTCTTAAAAGCAAAATATAAATAAAACTGTACTAAAAATTTTAACCAAAATAAATAAACAGAGAACTGCTTTCACTTTCATGTTGTGCCACGATGACCTGCTGTTATGGACGTATGAGTCAACCCTGGACAAAGATGGGGATTCAGTGAGGTAACGTTAGCAATGTTATTCTTCTTGGCCTTCATGCAGACACAAATCTCATGCTCTCATTGCCTGTGATTTGTTCTTGCTTATTATCACTTGCCCTAAATACTTCCAAACAACAGATGATGGTTCATTTCAAGGGACTAGCTCTTCACCTTCTGCTCCAAACATTTGATTTTCGTTTTGCCCGTCTGCTCTCTGTTGTATATTTCTCTTCTACTCAGGACTGCAGCCGCAACATCCAGGAAATTCTGCACAGGCTGTTGCTGCAGGCTGGCTGGCTGTTAGTTTAGGAAGTGCTTGATTTAATATGGAGTTGAGTTTTCTATGAGTGGAGCACACATTTTAAACGTCAACATTGCAGTCAATCATTTTCATTTAATTGTGGAAAGCCAAAATCTTGATTGAGATTAATGTTCGGTTGATTGTGCAGCCCTAAATTCAACTGCAGGAAAATCACTCAGCACAGCATTTTTACTCTCATGTGCATACCTTCAAATTCCTTGTAAATCAGTGAATAAATAAAAAATTTTTGATCTTTTCTATTTTATGTCTGTCCAATGTAACATCTCAAATATAAATGAATATGTGCTTCGAAGAAACCTTTTATTTTTTTAAAGAGCTAAAAACATCAGTAGCTACACTGCTGACAATAAACTTGTGTCTAATTTATGCTGCATAAGCAGAAATGGATCTCTAAAACCTTTTGATAACAACATCATCATCATTTCAGACAGGATGCTCCCGGGGGGCTCTGCAGGAAAACAGCACACATACTGTACCAGGTAATCACAAAATGTTGGCTTTGAATCGGTATAAAGGCCTTCTCTGTGAGTCATCCTGTCACTCACTCCTTCACTCCTCACTGTGATAAAGCAGGAACACCATGAAACAAACTGACAAGGCAGGAAACTGAAGCATTATATCCTGTAAAGTCATCTAATTTTACACAGGGAAATAATACAAGCATACAGGCTCATGCAATAACAGGCATGAAGCAGTCATTCAGCAGCCTAAAGTGTGACCAGCCTCATGGGGATGCAGTAACAAACAGGATATCAGCAGGTGGAGCTTTTTATGACTTCATCAAGTAGAAACGCTAAAAATAATAAGTCAAGTTTTCAAGTACCTGAAATGACAGCAAAGTTGTGTTGGTGGACAAAACATGAAGCAATAAACACACTGCATAAATACAAGACAGCCGTGGCCTGAAGCATCCGTAAAGACTTCTGACTGTCACACTTTAATGATAACATCCTTCAGGCTGAGGCGGTATAGCAGGCCTGACCATGGTTAATCAGCATAGCAACACGCGTGACGGTACTCACTGAGGTTGCAATAACGTGTCACCTAAGCAACAGGAGCTAGCTCTGAGTTACTGTATGGCCATAATGACAGAGGACAGAGTGTTAAAAATAAACTGTGTTTAACCCTAAGAAAACTGATTTGTTTTTTTCTCTTTTTTTTTGCAGCAGAAAGCAAAGGCTTCTGTCTTTCATGCCATCATGTTGTATACCAGGTTACATGTGGTACAAAACATGGTGATGACACATGCTGGCACCAGAGGTTTCTGCAGCAGTAAAGCTCAGGCTTCTGTCGCACGCCATCATGTTGTACACTCGTCCTGACGAGCAGATTCTACTGCAGATTACGAAAATGCCTTTGTATCCTGCATAAAAATTAGCATATCTCAAAAACTAAAAAAATTGAACATTTAAATAACTTTAAATAACTTGGGGTATTGAGTGTTCAAAAATATTTTGCTCATGTTTTTACATATAGAAATCGTTTGTATCAATGTATAGATTGTGTTAATTAAGTAAGATTTTATTTAAAAATGTCTGAATGTATTATTTTTAAATTTATGACACAATTTCAACACCATCATCAATTAATATGGTTTATTAACTGACATAGTCTTTTATTTTAGTTTGTACAGACTTTGGGAATATGAAGCACTTGCAGATACTCTGATAAATAACATCACAATAAGCAATAATAACAGTGTAGGCACTGGCAAACCAGACAGTTCAATTCAGATGCAGGATACTTATTTTAGAAGCATTGTTTCACATTAACAAGCATCCGAGGAGAACTCACCACAAACGCTCTCTGTACTTCTGTGTATATATACTGTATATGTGTGACTACATAGAAAACATCCCTATATTATTACTGTTACTAAATTGCATGTCTGGAAAACACAGCTGACATTAAAGTAGCTGTCTGCAACGCTGTGCCCATCTACAGTATTTACTTTATGCTATCTACTGTTATTTGGGGTATTACGCCCAAAAATATATTACTATATTATTGAATCTCTGTATATTATTATTGCTTTCTTCTAGTTAATAACTGCTGTGGCAAAATCCAGTCAGTTTACAGCCTGTCCAGCAGTATAATTACCTACAATCCCACTGCAGAGTCAGACAGTGTGCACCACTGAGCTGTTGCTATTATAAGGAATGTGCGGTTAAACACAGCCTCTACCTGCTAAATCTGCTGACCTAAACAGACAAAACAAGATATTAGATTATCCAAATATTAAGTCTCTTTTAGATACTTTCCAGATTGACCATTTTTACATTTGATTCATTCCAGTACAATTATATGCTTCTAATTTAAAGGGTTACTACTATATGAGGTGATAGTGTATCGCACTATACATAAAATCTGTTACAATGTAGGAAGGCAGACTAACCAAGACAGACTAATTAACAGTAGCTGACATTTTAACAACCCATTTAATGAGCTGGCAGGATCTTACTCCCCTAATGACTTTCTTTTCCCTTAGTCATAAGTTCATAAGTTCCCAAGCTGGACTCTGCAGGCTGCTGGTGCTGATACACTTTTAAAATGCAAAGTGTGTCCAGATAAGACTGAGACTAAGATTTTGCATTCAAAAACACAGGAGATATTTATAACTGTACTGTAATTAATAAAAATTACACATGCATGTTCTCCATGGGGTTAAAATCACTGAACTGTAGTACATTAAGTATTATAATCGCCTTAGAGTAATAAATCCTTTCCGAGTGGGACTTCAGTGCCTTGATTAGGGCAGTAAAAGGAAACAGTGGCAGGCAATTAGGAGCATGTTGCTTCACCAATGAATCAATCAATACTGATCAACCTCAAATCAACACTGAATTGCCGTTTGCACTGCATTGTACGGCTCCACTCGACTCATCTTGACTCACTTGTAATAACTGGTACTTTTCTCTACTTCATTTTGAACTGCAGATAGGACCCCCATCATACATAAGCAGTTATACACTGGGCTCAATCAGAGCAGTCGACACACACACACACACACACACACCTACACACACCACACACACACACACACACACACAGAGAGAGACACGCACTCATAGTACATTCACCTCTCAACTCCTATTGGCTGTAGCAAATTAGACTTCTGTAATACTTCATCATACCTACAGAGGGTTCTCTGTACATTTTGCAATTAGCAAACAGCTTAAAAAGCTTATAAAAGCCTGAAAAATGTTTTCTTATGAGCCAGTACATGGCTGGTGTTAGAGGTAAAAAATTATGCTAAATCATGTACCAACAGCAATGGATTCACCAGGGCTTAAAGTGTATCAATATAACAAAAATACAGCTGGTGCCAAGAAATGACAGCCATGTCATTAATGGTTAAAACTGTAAATAAGTCAACAAAAAGTTAACATAAACCACAATGTTCTAAACAGACACATCAACAACACTAACAAAAGACTAAAATAACACCAACAAACATTTTTATGTTGAAACATAAAGAGGAACATCAATCCAGCAAACTCGGTCCAGCATTGCATGATGGGAAATGTGGGCCATCACAATAATATTTTAATGTACATTGCAAACCAGAGCAGAGAACCAGAAAGAAGCACACTCTGCTTTGCCTAAGCTGCAAAATGTGGATTAAATAGATTATTAATTGCCTTTTTATTAGCCATCAACCTCACGTTTAAACATATATTATCAAAAAATAGACTTGAAGTATAAATAAAGCCTTTAGGTCGCAGCTATGCCTGTGAGACACACCTGAGACACAAGCCTATGCGTTGCTGACAACTGCATGGATTAAAATGAAAGCATTTCTGTAGTATGAGTGTGAGTAAAAACCACATCTGACACACTTGTGGTCTGCACATGCACAGGGTGAATGGGAACGATTGAAACATCTTTGCAATATAAGGTCATCAACAGAGATAAAAAGAAGGTGGGACAGGGCCGTACAGTAGGACCCTGAGTCCTTGCCATGTATAGTATAATAAGCCACTGTACCACTGATACTCTCAATCACTAATCAACAGGATATAAAAGTTAATGAATAATATACCTTTTTACTGCAGATATTTTGGCTTGTCATAGCAGGAAAAGTACAAGTGAACACTTAAGATTAATATTCAACATAACAATAATAATAATAATATTAGTATTAGTATTTCAAAGCAATCATAGCTTTCCATCTTAAACCACTGATGATGTCTGTATTGGTCATGGGGAGAATAGGCACCAGATTTCGGTACCCAACCCTCTACACTGCGCAGAGTAAAATGATAAGTTGTGCCTGATGCCCGTTTTCATTCAAGCCCTGAGTCTGTCGGGTAGGGCTACAGACATTTTTCTCAGCAGCCATTTTGACATGAAATAGTAGGGTAAACACAGGTGTTTCCAATGATACTAATTAAGGTTCAGTTCCATTCAGGTCAAACAGAGTCAGGGTGCTGTTTTGTGCATACTGGCCAAACAGAAAGGCGCTACACTCTTCTAACTTAATTAGTATCATTGATAACACCTGTGTTTACCCTACTATTTCATATTAATATGGCTGCCGTGAAAAATGTTTATTATCAGGCTCATATTGTAGAGTTGGAACACTGGAGCGTTACTGGGACACAAAAGAGCCATCGTTAATGAAATTTGTTTCACCTGTGCTTGTCCTGCTATGACAAGTCAAAATCAATCAAATCAAAGTCTGCTGTGAAATGAAATGGCTGTGGAAAAATGGTCTATGAAGAGCTTTTTCACACCCACAGTGCACCCACACAGGTGTTTTCACTTCTGCTTGATTAGAACTCTACTCAGGACTACAGGGTCACATTCATGCCCCGTTTACACGTACACGGTTATTTTTAGAAACGGGGAAATATCCCTTCGTTTGCACCCTTCGTTTACACGCAAACGGAGAATTCGCCTCTGATGCTTTTTAAAAACTCCGACCAGAGTGGAGATCTTGGAAAACTCCGGTTGCACGTTTGCATGTAAATGGAGCAAAACGGAGAAAATGCAGGCAGTTGACGTCACAGTATGCGACAGAACTTGCACTCGCGTCAAAAGTGCGACCTATGTTTACATGTTGCTATGGTGATCATGGATTCGCAGCAGACATACACGGGTTCGTGTAAACGAAAAGTTTTCTGTAAACGGATACGTGTGCACAGAATTATTTTTGAAAACGGAGAGGGTGAAATGTCCATTTCTAAAAATAGCCGTGTACGTGTGGGGCTTCAGACTGCACTTGATTGACATCTCAGTCACCCTGCAGTTAATTTAGGTGATGGAAGACCAATACATGTTTAAATACAGATTTCTATTATTATGAGTATGCAAGTGTCCATAGAGCATAGATGGTAAGCACTGAAACACACACACACACACACACACACCTACACACACACACACACACACACACACACACACACAAAACCCCTCTCACACACAGTTACATGTGTTTCCTGGTGCTTCCTGAACACAAAGCCTGAGTATTCCCTTGATACAGAGCAATTAGCAGTTCTAATAAAAAGCCAGCCTCGTTAGAGTGGGAGAAACTCGTTAGTCTCTCCGCTAATTACACTGAAGCACCAGGGAGGACAGGCAAAGAACCAGGGGCATCTAATTCACTGGCCATCACTCACACACACTTACACACACTCTGACGTAGCAGATACAATGGAAACACACTCACACACACTCACCTTCTCATGTTAATCAGGCTTTTCAGAACGCGCCCTTGACACCAGGGGCTTTTACCTGTTTGATATCTTTCTTGTCTCTCTCATGCACACACACACGCACGCACGCACGCACGCACGCTCGCTCGCTCGCACGCACACACACACACACACACACACACACACACACACACACACACACACACACTCTCTCTCTCTCTCTCTCTCTCTCTCTCTCTCTCTCTCTCTCTCTCTCTCTCTCTCTCTCCCTCTTTTGTTTCATTATCTGACACAGCTGAAAGAGAACTTTATCAGCGCTACTGGTCACCGTAAGCTCAGAAACGCTCTGTGGTTTTGGGGCTTATCATTGGCCCCGGTGGTGGAGCCCAGACGTGGTCTCCTGAATGAGACTAGTTCAGGTTGAGTAGAGTCGACAGCTTGTCAGCGGGCGGTGGGGGCAGCGATGGAGAGGTGAAGTGTCAAACACTCAGACTGACAACTGACATCACCCAGAAGACCAGAGTTGAGACTGCAGGGCAATCAGACATCATGGAAGGAAATCCTCATGTCATCAGTAAAAGGCAGTTAGTGGTGTGAATTTTTGTAAGACAGAAGGTGAAGGAGAGCGTGTCTACACAAAGTGAGCTGAATTTGTATCTTTTTCTGTTGTTTTATCCACACCGAACATTTTTCAGTTAGTGTTCCACTTCAGTCCAAACTGAAATATCTAAACCACTATCAGATGAACTGGCATACAATTTAGTAGATATTCATGATCCCTACAGGATTAATTCTAATAGACTTTGGCAATCTCCTTACTTTATTTGACCGCAACAATGAAATTTCTATCTTCTGTGCAGAGGATGGATTGCCAGGAAATTTTGTTCTGATATTCCTGATGTCCAGGGGCCAGTATTTTAAAACATTTAATTCAGATCAGAATTATCCAGATTTTGTCATCTTTTTTTTTTTTTGCTATCCCAGATAAAACTGATCTTGTAGCTCTTCGATAGCATCATTCTGATCCAGATACCACAAGATCAAGATTACAGAATCTAGATCTGCCGTCACTGGATCGACCTCCATCTGTTGGGCAAGGTAGCATTTCCTTAACACAGACATGAAAATGTTGAGAGGTGCATTATTATTAGTATTAATTAAATGCCTCGCTGAAGAAAAGAATCTGTAAGACGCACAGGCCTACTACTGCTTTTATTGATCAAAAGATCTTCAGTAAAATAATGGATGACTAAAGCGTCTCTCATTGGCCATCCAGTTTTATAGGATCAGGATCACATATCCTGGTTTTTAAACAACCAAATTTCAGATTTAATCCTATTCCGATAACTGAATTAGATTAAAAGTTTTGAAATACTGGCCCACTGCCCACTGCTACTCCACTGACTTGACTCTTTCTCTGACGATGGAAATGGAGTGTAACGAGTTGACATTCTATAATAAGGGGGGGCGTTGATGTACTGGGAAAGAAATTCAGCCCCCTGTTCATGGAGATCTTTCATGAGAACAGATTGTTAAACTGAACTCCATTCTAAAAGCAGGTGTTGTATGACGAGGCCATATTTTTTCACAGTAAAAACTTTAGTTACACCATTGCTCATACATTTTTCTGATTCTTTTTGACTTACAGGCATAGTCAGCACACATCATTTACTCAGTAACATCATTAACTAGCCTGTGATGAAGTGTTTACCACAGATGAACACTACTTACTGTCCTGGTCCCACAGTTTACCATCCGTTCTCTCTGTGGACAGCCTGAAGCCACAGATCTCTGCTTTTACTGTCCTTTGCTCTTTGGGGAAGTATAGAAAGCAGTAGCTTTTAGGCATGACGCCACTAGTTTATTCAATTTAGCGCTGGAACTTTTCACTTGTTTTAAATTTAAAAGGAACGTGAACAAGATATATAGGGCAGACAAAGACAAAACCTTCAAAATTTGTTTACTTTTGAATTATTGAAAAAGTGGAGTCAGATACATGGACTGTGATTACAAAATTTATTTAGAAATAGTTTATTAGCAGGTACAACTTCTTGTTTTTCAGAAGTTGGGGAAGACTGGTGCACTCTGTCCCCCTGGAATATGCATGTTAGCATGCTGACGTTAGCATCAAAGCACAACTGTTCCTAAGAACAGTCTCTGTTTACTCCCTTTCCAAATGCTTTTCTTGTTGACAAATCTGACAGATGAAGGAAATAGTTTGTCTTAGTTTCTGGGTAGCATTTATATACCAGGATCCAAACATTTTATACTTACGTGGTTGGAAACAGAAAAAGAAAAATGTTGATGAAACTATATTGTGCACATTGTGTATTTGAAACAAACAAAGACACACTGATCAAAAGTTTAACCTGCTGAGACAAAACCGAGTGCTACAGTAGGCTCTGCCTGTTCCACTCCTCACCAGATGGTAGCTGTAATGCACAATTTTGTTGTTTGCCAAACCAGAAACAGAAGAGAAAGAGGATGAGATTTTAAGCGGCGCTCTCAGATTTATTTGCCTCAGTGTGTAAATGCTCAGCCCTCTAAAGAATACCTTGTTTACGAGATAATTCTTCTTATTAGGAGCGACTTGTAGAAACTGAAAAGGATGCGAATCCTTGCAAACACATACACACACAAATGCACACATAAACCGACGCAGCAGTCAGTTCAGTTTGTAAGAATAAAGCACCAAGCTCACAGAGGTTGATCTGACATGAGCAGGTCTAATTTCTACCACAGTCTGAGTCTGACCTGACAGCTCCTGGCTCAGGCAGGCACTGATGCTGATGGGGTACCAGTCAGTAGCCAGTGGGTTGTTCCATTGTTCTCTGACAGAGAAAGAATTCACAGTTACCCAGACAAAAGCGGCTCTATTCAGAGGAGGAGAAGGAGAGGATGCAGGAATACTGCAGCACCTAATAGAGGGAAATTGTGAAGTTGTGATCTCCGTGTGATTGTCTTCTTTTAAATCTCAGGGGATAACGCCTTTGTCTGCACTGACACAAAATGACAGGCTCAGGTTGACTTGTGTGCTGCTGGCACTAGATGACTTTCTTCAGTCTGGCTGTCACTCAGACTCTCATTCCTCTTTTCAATTTCATTATCATCAAAGCATTCAAATTGAACTTTGCCTGCATCTCGGCTGGGCACAAATTTCCACCTGGGACGAACACAGATGGGTAGATCCAAACCCCCCTCCCCACCCTGCTGGTGTCACTTGACAGCTGAGTGACACAGCGACAGCAGACCCGACCGCAGAAGGGAGGGATGTGATGAGCCGCCGAGGTTTCACACCATTAATTACCCAGACATCACCTCTCCCGTCGTGGAGGATTCTGCAGGAAAAGGTCAGCCGTCTGGCTCGCATAAAGACCAGCTCGCCATGCATGTCACGGCCCCCACTGGCCCAGCCAATGCTCTTCTCACGTCACACTTTCAAGACATGACTAATGCCTGAACAAGACTTCTAATAGCCCCCAAAATGCCACACCAGTGCCTGTTAACAAGGCCATAAACAACACCTAGACTCCGAGGCTAAGGCCAAGGCCACCAACGAATGAGGAAAGAGAGGGGAGGACAGAGGAAGACAAGAGGTGGAGTAGGCAGAAAACATGCAGTAAATAGCGGATTGAAAAACCTTTTTAAAAAGAGGAGGCGCTATAAATAGATGAAACCTTAGAGTAATGTGGTGTGGACAGAGATGAATAGTGCTGGTTAGATAGAGGTCAGAACAGTAGGACAAACAATTATCATATCTGACATTTTGGCACTAGGCATTGCTACAGTATTTAACACTGTATTCTGCTGATTTGTCAGCATTTCCTTAAGTACCAGTGTGTAAGATTTAGTGGCATCTAGCAGTGAGCTTGTGGATTGCAAACACGTCACCTCACCCTCCACTTCCTAGAGAGTACAGTAGGTGAGCCAACAGTAGCCTTGAAACTCACAAAAACATGAAAGCCCTCTCTAGAGGCACTGTTTGATTTGTCCATACTTTTCTACTGTAGAAACTAGTGCTGTCATGATACCAAAATTCTGACTTTGATACCAAGTTTGCTATCACAGCATTCGATACTAAAATGATACTTGAAATGATACTGGTTGAAACTCAATACCTGCAAATCAAAAACAGAACATCCACAGGGACACAAACCCCAGACATACAGTATGCTGTTGCAAAACCAAGAGGCTCACACAGTGTACAAAATAAATTTACAATTAAATCTGCACTACTTCATTTAAATTTCATGCATGAGGCCTAATTGCTAATCTATGGTTATATTTTTTGGGTGAAAGGTTATGTATTATAGACCTTTCCTGCACATGATTTTAAACAGGCCATTTACACTTTAATGTTACTACAGCAACCCAATCACAATTAGTGCGGCATAGGTAGAGCCAAGGCTTCTCGAGGACTGAACACCGTGAGTCAGGGGTTCTGTTCTGATCTGATATACTTTACTTCATTACAAAAGAACAAAGCAAGTCCGCACACCAGAAGCTGCTCCTTTGATGAGTATTTAATTGTATCACCACGTGTAACGTTTCGGGCACCAGCCCTTCATCATGTCTGAAGAATATGATATTCCATTCCTGCCATATTCTGCCAATAAATCCCCCTAAATTCTACACACTGGACCTTAAAGTATGTTATGCTTGTAGGTGACGTGATAATATAACATAATGATGCTTGCAGTACGTGCTTTAACAGTATTTAAAAAATACTCAGACTTTACTTGTTGTGGAATTAAACTCGCATAGCGCTCACTGGCAGCTGGCAGGTGAAATTACTGCCTTTGATAGGATAACCTTCAGCTGGGCACAGACCGAGTCAATTAAGCAACAATCTGACATAGCATACATCAGCAAGATCAACAAGCTGAGAGAGGACCCTGCTTGTCCCAGCACAGCACTCTGTTATAACCCACTTTCATTAAACAGCAGACTCCTCCACAATTTCTCACCAACTCTCCTTTCTTCCTCTCGTTACTCATGTTTGAATACGAGCAGTGTTTTCCCCCGGGAAACTGCAGTGAAAGACTGAGGGGGCAAGTGTTGCACAGTCTGCACACTTGAACTTGTTATTTTCATGGCTTTATTGTACGAGGAGGTGATTATCGTAGGACAGGGAGCAGAAAGAATCCACTGTCTTTTGAAGTGTGAGAGACACAGGAAACGGAAATGAGACAAAACATGGGGACTAATAACGAACAGGTGATGATGTTGAGTGTTAATTTATTCTTTATAATAAAACAACAGTGAAACACCTCCACAAACTGCAGCCACAGAAATGACCACAGATTTAAATACACATCTCTCTGACACATGTTCAACAAAGATTTGGCCTGAGCTTCACAGAGGTAACTTTAAAGGAAGTTTATTGTAATGGATTCCATTGCAGCTGATTCCTTTTAGGTCCACTCACTATATGGGTTTACGTGGCAACAATAAACTTAATTATTCCCTCTTATTGGTTAAATGTACTTTATGTAATAAGATCACCATTGACCTTTTAACAAACACTGTTCCAGGCTTTCACAGGATTGCAGTACTATGAAGCTACAGGAATATGAGTGTGTACTGTAATACTGCATTATATACAGTATCAATAAAGAACATGTTAGGATCGGGGTGGTTTTCGATCTGCGAATTGACAAATCCTACTGTGGTGAAGTAGTATGACTCGCCCTACTCTGTCTCTAATTAACTCATCTCGATATTCTTACTCTAAACCTAACCAATCATCATTTCTCATGCCTAAACCTAATCTACCCAAACAAAGGCAATGAGTATAAGCCAGTACTAGTATGGTGAGTTATACCTTTGCCATAGTAGAATTAGAAAATTTGCTGGACTGAACACCGTCATGCCACTTGTGCTTATCACACCTGTGTGCTATGACAGCAAGGTAGATAGCCAGCTATAGTTTGTCAGAACAGTCAGTAACGTAGCAGAATGAAAGGTAAGTATGAAGCCTTGTTTTGATACGCTTCCATTTGCCCTGTTAAAGTTACTGCATTACACTGTTAATACAAACTCAACACTTCTTGTATTAAGTAGGCATTTTGAGGGTATTAAAAAATACAGAATCAAAAAGAATTGCTCATGGCTTTTCACTATTGTGACTGCCCATTGGGCCATCCCTCTTGATAAAAATGAACAAATTACTTACTGCCTGTATCTGTTTCAAATTAAAAGTCCACTAGCACTTCAGTGTAACCCTTCATTTCTTAACAAGGCCTTTATTGTGAAACATTTGCAGGAACGTGTTGCGGAAAACTCATTGACTTGCAACTTCACTCATTGGCTCTGATTAGGGATGGGCATATCGATACTCTGAAATCAATACTTCGATACCTGCCTCTCAATATTTTGGAGTCGATACTTCTTTAAAAATCCCAATACCACTGTGCTAATACAAAATGTGCGATCTGTTTTTCTGAGAGTTTTAGGCATTAAATTTATGTGTGAAAATCAGCCCAGATTATTTTAGATGGTCTTTCGTGTCACATGATAATGGCAGCCTATCAGATATCAGAGTAGAAGGCACACTGCGCAGCCTCAGTTCAGCACTTCCTCAATCCTCACTCTGCTGCTCTGCCGCTCAGAGCGAACTTAATTAATTTTGTATTAATTTAATTTAAAAAAAGATTTATTTTCATCATATTTTTATTTCATTTACTCATTGATCTATTTTATTATCATTTTATAACCATTTCTTTTAAGTATTTATGTTCATGAATTTTATTCAGATTTTATAATGCCCTGCAATAAAGTTATTAATGAGCACTGTGCAATCATGTGATTTTTCTTTAAGGGGCAAAAAGTATTGTATCGGTATCAATGAAAAAGTACCATAAACTAATGGTATCGTTTCGAAAGAAAAGATGTTGGTATTGCCCATCCCTAGCTCTCATGTCTGTGTAGATTCTCAGTCATCCAGGTCAAGGCAGTTGTAGAAAGGGTTGTCGCAGACAGCTGGATTTGGTAGAGTTCTTGAAGACATTTCACCTCTCATCCAAGAGGCTTCTTCAGTTTTGACTGACTAGTTGGGAGTTTCAGGTATTTAATCTCTGTGGGGTCCCACAGATGTCCCACAGGAATCCTCTTAGATGAGAGGTGAAACGTCTTCAAGAACTCTACCAAGTCAAGTTGCCTACAACAACCCTTTCTACAAACGAGCTCTCATAAAGTTCCACTTGGGAGCGTCTGAGTCACATGCAACACCTAGTGATAAAATTTGGTATTACTAGACCAGTATTTGGCTTGATATCAAAATGGTTTGAACATTTTTACAGCAGCCCAAAAGTAGAAAAGGTTATACAAATAATCCACAATGGACTTTTTTTGTGTGTGTGTGTGTGTGTGTGTGTGTGGTTTCC
>JAJHUR010097158.1:32697-49241 GCA_027495735.1 Lutjanus campechanus
GGGGGGGGGGGGGGGGGGGGGGGGGGGGGGGGGGGCAATTTATGGGGCAATATTTCTCATATTATTTTGTTAATGCAATGGTTTGCACAGTGACAGCCGCAGCTCTTTCATCTTTCAACATACTTTAATCCCCAGTCACAGTACACACCCACTCAGCTACAGCCAAGTACTCTGAGCTGGGCGAGGAACTAGAAGAAAACCGCCTGTAGAGCCTGACTCTTTGGACTCTTTTTACCTGGTGAATTAAGGATTTACTTGGACCAATTCAGAACTGGTTTGAACAGTGGAAAGACTTAACAAATATTGTTTTGGTGGGTTTTGCATGTTTTTCTGTTGAGTTTTAATGAAGTGTGTTTTACAATGACTTAAGGAGCCAATTAAGCTCGTCTTAGTTCGGTAAAAATGAGAAACTAGAATTCAGAAGGTGTAAGGTTGTATTTTTCTGTTTCAAAAGGAAAATACAGTAGGGAATGTTCAATTTCATGACACTTTGAGTTTATTTTGTTTGTTGGATGGAGCGTATGTATGTAGTGTACATAACGTAGTGAATTTGCCACTTGCGCACAGCTCCCAGCTAAGAGACTTGGGAGGACAGGAGGAGGGGGGAGCAGAGGATGAATATATCGCCAATCACCATTTGATGGGCTGACGGTCGTCGGTTGGGAAATTGTAACATATCACCCCACCCTGGTATACAACTAAAATCTTAAAAAATATGCCATCCAGCATTTTGAGGTTAAATAAAGCCTTGCGGAGGTCTTCCAGGGATTCATACCTATAAGTAATTTAGAGCCCTGACTTCCATGCTTTTGGAAAGTGAGAATCAAATCCACCTCCTTCCAGCAGTGAGGCTTAAGTTCTCTCAGCAGAGCAGCTGCTCCTACAGGGACCTGCAAGTGACACCAAGTCAAGGTCCCAACACCACACCAAAAAAATTCAGATTTTCAAGTGCATGGCATTACATGTGGAGCTATATTCCCTCAGATTAGTTTTATCAGCAGGTACAGAGAGAAGTGACTGGCAGGCCCTGCTGGCCACACTATCTCTTCTCTCTTCAGTGTCTTCTACTTTCTTTTCCTCATCCTTACCTCCTTTCCTCTGCCTTCTTTCATTTCCCATTCTCTCGTCTCTCCACTGCTCTCCTGTCCTATGTGATGGGAAATTCACGTAGTCTGCCACAGGTAATTGCTTTCTCTCACATGCAGTCTAATGTACTCTGCTCTCAATCCTTTTCCTCCGTCTTCTTCGCCATAAGACAGATAACGGAGCCCATATTCAGGGAGCAAAATGAATCTTCAGATCATGCATCTGTTGCACTGTTATGCTTTTCTAGATGCAAAGCAAACTTATTTTCTTTGAACTTCAGTCCTGTAATGCAAAACATACAATAGCAAGAAAAAGGCAGAGGCTATGAACACTGTTATGCTGGCTGAAATAACTTTATTCCTGTAAAACAAACATTGCATGATTACAGAGGAAATACTTTGAGATACCGAATCCTTACTTTGTGATATTAAGTCTTTATTTTGAGATACTAAGTCTTTATTTTGAGATACTAAGTCTATTTTGAGATACTAAATCATTATTTTGAGATACTCAGTCATCATTTTGGGATATTAAGTCATTTTGTCTTTATTTGGAAATATTAGGCTGATATTCTGAGACATCAACTCATTATTTTGAGATAAGTATTTCAAGAAAGTTATATTGATTATAATGTCAGGAATGGCTGTAAAAATAATTGCTGTCAGATTTCCCTACAGCACCTGTCAGTAGTTGCATTTTGGATCACTTTGGTTTCAAAATAAAACTTTATTGGTACGTCGTCTAAATTGCTCATTCAATCAATATAACTGACATTTATTTCAGACAGTCCTGAATTGGTTTTCTATCACACAGATGTGTTTCATGGTGGCTGTGGGGATGACTGACGCTGTGTCTGTCTGGGCTAATCAACGGAGCGCTGGGTCACCTGTCTTCCTTGACAGATTAGAGGCTCTCATTCATCTCACACACACGCAGACCCACCCACACACACAGACACACACAGAGTTGTCTGAGGTCATCACAAATTAGTACGGGCCGTCACCGTTTCCTTGCCAACTGGCTTGTAACCAGGCAACATTGGTCTGTGTGAAGATGTCTTCAGTGGCTACATGTACACACACGTATACACACGTGCACAGAGAGATGGGCTTAGATATGTGGATAGGTGTCAGACACTAAGGTATTACTTTAAATCCCTGGACATCTGACCCCCCTTCTGGACCTGATGCACATGGAGACAGCACATGAGCATGTAGATACACGAGGACACACACAGACTATTTACCAAGACTGAAGCAGCATCACAGTTATTCCATCTGCAAAAGCTGATCAAACACGTAAATTACATCCACAACGTTTACAGTCTTAGAAATAAGGATCCCAAAAGGATTCTTTCTGAAGGGCTGAGGTTCTACCCAGAACCACTTACTTCCAAATAACTGTTTATGAAGCAGGGGTTCATCAAGGTTCCATTAGGGGGCTTTTGGTTCGAAGAACCCTTTTTGGGAGAAAGAGTTATTCAAGGATTGTTGAAATCCTTAAAAACTCTTTCATCAAATGTTTGCCAAGGGTTCTTTTTACCTAACCCTAACTGCAGAACCCCTCACAGGGTGTTCTGGGTGAAACCTTTCACAGATGGCTCTACAACCCAATGCCAAAAAAGTTTGGACTTTGTGTATAACAAATAAAAACGAATGCAATGGTTTGCAAATACATTTCAACTTGTATTCAGCTGAATACATATGAAAAACACTCTTTTTTGTAAATTTTCACTCATTCTGAATATGATGCCAGCAACAGGTTTTGAAAAAGTTGGGACAGGGGCAACAAAAGACTGGTAAAGCTGTTGAAAACATATGAATGATTGGAACATTCAAAAAAGGTTAATTGATAACATGTGATAGTATCATGATTTGGTTTTAAAGGGGCATTCTCAATCTCCCTCTCTCTAAGGACACCTATCACACTCAACAGCACTTTGCCACCGGCTTTGTGTGACCCCTCCTTTAGGTTGTGGGCACAGAAAGGCATTGAAAGAATAGAAGATCTATGCCAAGGGGACACACTGAGGCCTTTCTGGGACTTAAGGGCTAGATACCAAATTCCAGCCACGCATTTTTTTTTAAATATATTTACAGTTACGACATTTTATACAGTCTAAACAAGGAGGCTCTCTAGACAGACCCAAGCTTTCTCAAGCTGAGCAAACACATATCACAAATATATAGCTTATTATTAAAATATTCAAAGGCTAATACAGTAGTACTAAAAGACAGATGGGAAAGGGACCTGGGGATTCAGATTACAGATGCACACTGGAGTGAGATCAATGAGCAATCACAGAGAATCTGTATCAACACCAGGTATAGGCTCTGCAATTATAAATTTATACATAGGGTATATTTCACACCTGAGAGACTGAGCCATATTAACACTGAATTATCCCCTCTCTGCCCCTGTTGTAAACTAGAGACTGGTACATTTATACATATGGTGTGGTCTTGCCCTAAGCTTAGACATTGGTGGCTTGAAATTGAGAATATTATTGGGAATGTATTGTTACGGGACATTTCGTTATCGTCTGGAATCATAATGCTGGGGGACTTGATCGATCTGAACCTCCCCCCCCAAAGGATAAAGGGTTTCGTGAGTCTAGCCATTACAGCTGCCAAAATACGCATCACAACTAAATGGAATCATGAAGACCCCCCCTAATGTCACCCAATGGATTAATGAGGTTAATTCATGCGTCCCCTTAGAGAAAATAACTTATGCTATTAGAGGGAGCCTACAGCTGTTTCATAAGACCTGGGACCCATGGATGACCTATATGGAATCGGGTCAATGTATTGTTTAATTATTTACTTTTTCCAACTCCGTCCTTAATTTCTATGCTTTGTGTGTGAGGGAACGGAGTGGCAGATCGGTCACTATGTGAATTTCACCATCTACACTCCATAATATCTGAAGAGAAATCGTAAGAGGCAAGGACAAAAACCAAAATTGAATATTTGTGACCTTTTACCCCTCAGGTGGCCCCAAATTAAAACCCACACAGCTGTATAAAGGATACTACATGGGCTCAGAAACACTTTGAAAAACCTTTGTCAGTAAACACAGTTTGCCACTGCATCTACAAATGCAAGTTAAGACTCCACTACCAAGCAAAGTGAAAGCCATATCCCAACAACATCCAGAAAGACCCTCCTATCAGACAAGCAGCACACACAACGGTTTACCAAGGCAATCATGAGCAAGCACGAACTGGCAGACATCAGCTGTGTTATAAAGCAGATACCTGAAAGTACAAACGGCGCCAGAGGAGAGAAATTTCATTTCAAAGCATAGAGATTCGATAGTAGCTACAGAAGTACTGAGAGCTGAACATCAGGAGTTTTAAAAATGTCTTTCTTTTTGCTCTCCTGCACACACATGAGCTCATTATCGCTCGCTTGTTCGAGAGGGAGAAAGGAGGGTTGAGACGTGACTGGAGCCTGCTTGGAGACTGACGGGCAAGCTTTGGCCCAAGTCCAGAGCAGGTAAAGGAGTCAGCATCAGAGTAGGGCTGGGCGATATGGCTGAAAAATATATCACGATATAAGTGTTTCATATCGGTCGATATCGATAATTATTGATTTTTTTAAATTATTTTTTTTTACTTATTTGAAATAAGGACCAGGAGAAAAAAAATGTTGAATTTAAATACTTGTGTCAATGTGCAAATATAGACATTAAATAAATGCTTAAACAAATAAAATATGCAAAGTATTTTGTAAATATGAAATTAGTGTACACCTGTGCTAAGCCGTAGCATGTCCTTCGCTAAATGATATGCCACTGCCCCCGTTATTTCTTTGTAACGTTTTGATTTTTGTCATATGGCACTGCTGCCGAGTACCTCTCCATGGTGGTCTGTTGCCGCTTGTGTGGTGTTTCACCTGTACCAGCAGATGTCGATGGCTGTGGCTGTTGACACTGTTGTACTGCAACGGATGAGAGCAGCAGAGGTGGTAAAATAAATCTGTCGTATTGCCAGACTCGGTAGGGACAACGACCTTGCATAGTTTGCGGACAACATCGGTCTGACTTTTATCGGATTTAAAAAATCTGAAATACTGCCAAACTGGCGAAATGACCTTTCCTCTTTTATCCACAATTTCCTCTCACGCTGTCGCACTCATTTTTCTCCTTTCACTCCACGCCGTTCTTGTTGTTAAGCAGTCATGAGGCACGATGGCGCAACCAAACTTGAAACTGGTAACGTGCATGTCACTCAACAGGTTGTTGCTAGGTTACCAGCAAGGAGTGAGTGAGTTTGTTCATGCCACCAACCTTGCTTAGCTGGGCCGAGAGAGGCCGAGAGGCTAAAGCCCGTCCTCGGCCTACATCCCCCTGAATGCCTTGCGGTTCGGGATCAGGGTTTTCTTCCTGTTTTTTTCTAACGGAGTTCAGTGAAATTATCGAACGTTCTATCGAAAGCATTTTCTATTGATATTGATCACGTGTCTATCGCGATAGATATCGTTATCGTTTTATCGCCCAGCCCTACATCAGAGCAACTCTGGTGTTTCTTCCTCCAGAAGCTCCGGTCTGCACCCCGACCATCTCATCTGGAGCTCCCCAGCTCTCAGCACCTGTCTGTTGGTTCTGTGTCTGAGCATCACCTGGTCCTCTCAGCCCTCAGCAAAAAAAAAACAATGACAGATATGAATGAACTCAACTGAAGGTGAAGTCAAAAGTAACTTACTCACAACTCACAAAGTCCTGGGCTGCTCATTAGCTAGACTCTTTTAAAGACTCTCTTTCTGATAATTCTGTTTTATAGTGATTTTTCCTGCAGGAGTTTCCACAATTGATTCAGGGTTTCACCATAGGAATGTGTATGTGCAGCTGCACTTGTAGAACAGCCAATAGGAACACCCAGTCACTGAGATGACCTGTGATTGGTTTAAGTCTACGGAGCCAAGAGGAGGTGTAGAAGTCTCGTTCTGCCTCAGACCACTTGATTTACAATATGCTGGAAGGTTATTATGAAATGATTGCTCATTGATGAAAAAATGTTTCCTACCACAGCTTTAACTATCACATCTTTGAAGGCCACATTAATGCCGAAAGGTTTTGGAGCAACATATGCTGCCATCCAGATGACATCCCTGGTTATTTCAGCAAGACAATGCAAAGACACTTTCTGCATGTGTTACAACAGTGTGGCTTTGTAGTAAAAGAGTTCAGGTATTAGGCATAGTAGGTATAACCCTTTATGTCGGGTTATCTGTAGATCTGTCTGAAGGAGTTCTAAGTGGAACATTTATACAAGGTTCTACCAGGAAGTAAAAAGAGTTTTCCTATGGGGACTGCTGAAAAACTCTTTGTGGTTCTAGTTAACACCTTTATTTCTTAGAATGTAATAATCATTGCCATCTACAAGTACATTTCCCACATGTGACCTTCATCATTAAGCATTTTTCACTTTCTTGAGACTATGGGGCAGACAATCCTGACTGAACAAGGGACTTTCAACAAGGTTAATCCTTCAAGGTACAATGGCATTAGAGCAAAAATCCACTTTACATCCTATAAATGAAATGTTGGATCAGCTAGAAATCAGAAAAATATATCTCAGAGTCATCACTTCAGTCCATCTGTGCATGGCAGGTAATTTAACCAAGATAATAATCAGTGTGTCATTCTCTCAGAGCTTTAGGTGATATCAAAGCAGCTGCTCTGTCTGCTTTATATCAGGTGCACCCTGCTTTCTTCTTTGTCATAGACACTTTAGGTTTGAATGGTGCCTGAAGAGCTGATAGGCCGTGTAACCTGTATTCAGCGGGTCTTTGCAAACCTCATGTAATATTAGTTTCTGCTGAAGGTGTGAAATGTGCAACCTTTCTTTTCCCCTGCAACCAGTGCACCCATTGTTGTGAATAATACTGCCATCCTCCTCACATTGCTTGACTAATTAAGGTGGGATTAAAAAAAGCACCAGAAAACTCTCTTCCACCTCACCACAAAGACCAGAGGACTGATACTAGCTTCCAAATTAAATCTTCCAAATGTTTCTAGGCAACGCAGTATCAATACGCTTGATCAACCAGCAGCATGTTCAGTCTCTGTTCCATCGACATCTCTGCTAATTCCCACCATATAACAGCAGCTCGTTCCACAGACAGCCACTGAGATCTATTACCCAGCATGACAGGAGAGGACTGCACACCCACTCGCCATCCCTGTTCTCTGTCTCAGCCTCAGACCTGAGCATTCATTAACACACACGCGCACACACACACACACACACACACACACACACACACACTTCAGTGCACTGTTATTGCAGAGAGCCCATTTCCCCTCTGCAAACTCAGTCCCAAAAGTTTCAAACCTTATTCCCCTGGAGGTTTCATACTATCCCAGACAGAGGCACTCAAGTCTCGGACTGAGAGATGAGATGCAATCAGAATATCATCAGGGCTTTTATTTGACAGATGCTGCAATATCAAGCACAGTAAGATTGTTCATCATACAGGCTCTGGATGGTATGACCTTAAAGTTCTGCAGTGTGCTAGTTGTTGGCTCCATGAAGACAAAAGATGACTGTCGCAGTGACTTGGTATAAACCTGTGTTTGTCCTCAGTGTCAATAGGTCAACACATTATTTGACCAGGTCCAAATTGCTAAGCTTTGGTACAAAAATGTGACCAAAGCAGATTACTATACAATTTGGAGTAGTGTAATCCTGCAAGAATGTCTAGCTCTTACTACTATAAATTCTGACCAAATAAAGACAAAAAATACAATGAAGTTCTATCAGATGATCCCCACCATCTGCCATGTTGAATCAGCCCATTCTCTTTAATCAGCATACAAATAACACAAATTTAGACTTTGACATAGTGGGCAGTACATACGCCTCAACTCCAACTTTGCATTCAGGTGATACGCCAATCCTTCCCATTGTCAGGTGACATGGTATAAACAGTGAGACCATGTACGGAAGAGGTCAAACAAACACAGGACTTTTGCCCAAAAGGCCAGTGTTAGTGTCCTTATGAAATGAAAAGAAAAAGTTATTTAGTTAGTTTTAACATAACATAACATAACATAACATAACATAACATAACGTAACATAACATAACGTAACATAACATAACGTAACATAACATAACGTAACATAACATAACGTAACATAACATAACGTAACATAACATAACATAACGTAACATAACATAACGTAACATAACGTAACATAACATACTTACTTTAACCCAGACCAACCTAACAACCTAGTTTTCTTGCTTCATCTACCCAAACTGCAATTGTTTCACTTCATTAACCATGTGTTTATTTTTCTTGGCATGATGTTGGATGAAGGTCACCTGACTATCTGCTCTCCACAGAATTTGATGGGAAGGACTGGTGTATCACCTGCATGCAAAATTGGATCTGACTATGCACTACACTCTATTAATTTAGTATAAAGTCGATTTTTTGTATCCAGATTAAAGAGAATGGGTTGGTTGAATGCACATTGCAAAAAAAGTCTAATGAACTGACATTTTTCAAAACACTGAATGTGCTTCCATCCACCTGTTTTATTACATATTTGCAATTTGTGTGTTTAAAAACATGTAGAAATGCCAGAAACTTAAAAAAAGTAAATATAGTTTAAAAAAAGTAAGCTTGGCTGCTGTGGAAGCAAAGTAATCATGGCACTCATGTAGCTTATGACTTCCTGCTGTCCAGCAAATTACGAGCCATGTGCACATTTGTGTCCATGTCTGTTTTATAATGTAATCAGAGTACAGCAGTGGACTCTAACTGATTGGCTGAATAAGCTTGAATGCTTGCTTAATTTGCTATGGAGGGGGTCCCTGTTTCGCTAGTAAAACCCTTTTTGACACAATCTGTTAAGCATTTTATTCCATATTTGGAGGCCTCATCCAGTGATTAATACCATCATGACCTTAACAGGCTAAAGGAGTCATTCTGGGTTTCAGTCCAGCTGGTTTCTCTTGAAAGAATTTTTAAAAGCTCAGTTTTAGAGCTGGACATATAAGACTGAATGAAGCAACAAAACCAAGAGAAAACATGTTATCTGCATTAGTGCGGACATGGTTTGATTTTGTGTGACAGAAGCTGAGACGGAGTGAGACAGACAGGTTGATAGTTTAAAAGAGTTGGGTGAGATAGACTAAACGAGAGAAAAAGAGAGCTGTACTGCCCCCAGGGTGTCTCCAGCAGCAGAGGGGATTGCAGTAGACAGCTGAACGGCCCTCAGCAGGCTCTGAAGCATGTGTTCAAATAAACACTTTACCCCCTGTCGCTGCTTGTGAAAGCGTTCACACTGGAGAGAAGCATGTATGAAGACACAATGAAACACACAAACAAAAACACACACAAACACAACTCAAGAAGACAAACAAACACCCACGACGAAGAGAAGCTTAAACCGCTCCAGCTATTAATGTCACTCTCACTGAGACAAAAACATTATCCCTGTTTGCCAAGAGACACACAGATGTCAAAATTCTTGTCAAACCCACACATATAAGCACAAAGCTCTGGTTGAGTATCGCTGTCACTCAAGCACAGGGCACAGGCAGGTCAGTGCAGATACAAAGATGGAAATTGGTGACCTTTTCCCCCAAAACCTCCCATTTACACCGAGGTGAGAACCCCTCATTACTGCCGGGCCAAACCCTCTATCACACATCCCTTCACTGCTCCGCACATTCAGCAGCTCTTCACAGAATAAGAAGGGGAACAAAAAGACGGGAGAAACATTTGTTTAACGAGCCGTCCCCAGGCTGTCTTTCTCTCCCATTCAGTCCCTTCTTCTGCTCCAGGCCTGCCCTGAGGTCAACCCCCTCCACCGCCCCGCCACAACACCATCAAAACCCTGCACCACTGATGGCGGTGGTTCCATTCACCATAGAGATTTATGATCTCTAATAGCTGGCAAATGGACCGAAGGCTGGGGCTGCCCCGAGGGGAGGCCCCGCGACTTATTTTCCTTAAATCTCAAGAAGAAAAGGCATGAAAAAAGGGGGAGCTGAGCAAGGCTGGGGTCAGGACGGGGAGCTGGCACGACTGTCGGAAACATTTTCAAGGTTGCCATCTGGGTCGGGTGGGACCCTTGAAACTGTCTGTCAATCTTAAACAAGAGCCCCTCCCCTAGCAGAAGGATACCTCTGTGAGGAGAAAAAGGACATGTTAGAACAGTCTGAGGGACAAATGCCGTCTGTCACCACTGACATTTCACTTCTTGGGCTGTGTTGGGGCAATTCTGCAAGCATGAGCTTTTATTAATCGGCTACAATCAGGCGGTCAGCCAGTCAGCTGTCTCCTGATCCTTGGTGGTGGTGGAAAGCCCAACTATAGGGTACCCTACACTTCATAATCCTATTCCCATAATCCTCAGAGGTCAGTGAGCAAGAAACAGTCCCCACTTTCTCTATGGCCGACTCCCTTTTCCTTTAAAGGCCAGACAGGAGTTCTTTTAAACACCGTTATGGCTGGAGTAGGAGGAAAAAAACTTCCAGATAAGGCAGTTCAGGGTGCTAAAGAGGTGAGGAAGATATAAGTCCTTCATGAGGCAGCCAAAGGATTCACAACTTCATGAAATCATAAAAATTTGTCAATTTTTTTTTTTTTACAGGGAAATTACTTTCTTAAATGAAGATGTAGCTGCCTGTCATTTTAAATTAGAGCATGTGACTTGCAGTCTCATTTATACCTAAGCATTTTTCCTCAAATTTAAATAAATAGTTCAAATATTCTCATTTGCTTTCTCACAGAGAGTTAGATGAGAAGATTGATACCACTTTCATGTCTGTATAGGGATGGAAATTGGTAATGTTTTATTGATACCAATGTCATTACTGATTCTGGTTAGTTTTAGTCTCAGATTCTGAGGGATAAAAGGCTTTGCAACGTTGATAAGCTCGTTTCCAGTTCCCATCCCAATGTTTGTATGCCGGTTAGTTTAATTTTAACATCAAGAGTGGAAATAGGGAGAAACTGCTAGCCTTGGTCTGTTCAAAGGTAATAAAAGTCCCTTTTCCATGCACGCAGCTGACTTGGCTTGACTTGGTTTGACTCAGCACATCAGGCCAGCACAGCAGGGATTAGCATTTCCATTATAACAGGGTTACTCACAAGAACTTAACTGAAGATGCACCTGTCTTGAGTCGAGCTGCTGTAAAACGATGGATAAACGCATTTAATTTTCTATTATAGTGATTTTGTGGGGGCCCTAGCCCCCTTGGGGTGCTACAGGGTAGTGTTAGGGGGCTCAGCAAAATGCTAAAAATAATTTCAAAAAATCAATTATCATTATTTGAACTATTACAAATTTAATTTATGATGATATAAAATACTGAAATCTAATTTAACGAGCCAGTCTAAACAAACTGCCACCTGCCATAAAGCTGCTCAGCTCTTGAAATTTAGTCCTAACTCACAGAAATTGTCAAATTTTGGAAAAGGAAAAGATCTGATGAGCAGTCCAACAGGCCAGCTGACAAAAGCTCAACTGCAAAAACTTCTGTCCAAGTAAAACTCCCAAGAATGGCCACAATGGCCCAAAATGCATTCTCTGCTTCAAGACCCTCTCAAATGAGTGTTTGAAACCATCTCAACTTCAGTGTCACTTGAAACAAAAGTACGCTAAAGTGGATGAAAAAATAGTTGACAGTGGGTTTTTAAACACAACTTGTAAAAGTGGGGCCCAAGCCATAAGTTAATGCTCTTTGTGAGACTTTGGCATGGAAAAGTATGCCAACTGCTGTCCTATAAATTCTTCACAATAAACGTTCCAAATTATTTTGTTATTCAAAATCTTTTATTATGAAATGGCTAAATCAGGACATGTTGGGCTTTCATCAACAGTAACTTAACATGACTCCTATACCACCAAAAGCAAACAAACAGTAAAATGTAAAGTAAAGCAGATACTTGAAAGAAGAAACAGTGATGCCGGAGAGAAACTTCACACCACAGAGATTCAGTTAGAAGCTACAAGGTTAGAAAGAACTGAAAACACAGAGACTTTTAAAAACATTATTATCACTCTTCGCCTACACAGACATAAATTGAGTCTCACAACACACTTGTCTGAAGGGGAAAAGGGGTGGCATCATAGATTGGCGAGAGGTCAGGCAGGTCCGGCATGCTTTGGGCCGACTCTGATCTCAAGTGAGGCTCACCACAACTCAGCAGCTTACAACTATATGCAAATCAATGGTTTGACCAGGCGCTGCAAAAAGAGATAATGGAAAAGCCCTAAAAATCTCCCACCAACACCTCTAAAGCTCACTAATTAGCCCATTGCCTCTGCATTATTCAGCACTTTACTGTCTTGTTTAAATGAAGAAGAGATTTCAGGGCGGGGTGGTTGTAGTTTTTGGTCGGAAGCAGAGACCTCTGCATGGTCACAGCAAGACTCCAGGAAGTCTGAGAAATAAACTTGTGTCTTCAGAAAGTTTCATAGAAAAGTCATCTCAAGAGGCAGAGGAAATGAAATTGCTCCTTCCATCCTTCCCTGTGTGATTAATTGGAGCTCAGTCTCACAGCAGATATCGTTACAACTCGCTGAGGTACAAGAAAGATTCAAAATAATGAGATCTGCTGTGACAGCAAAGATAATGAAATGAACTGTGGTGGACCCGGACATCATTTCTTGGGCAGAAAATGCCAGAACAACGGACAGAAAGACACACAGAGCTGCTTCGTTAGAGTTCACGGACAAACAAAATCACCACACACACAGACCACTTACTGATACTGACCTTAACTAAAGAATCACCATTTCAATGCAAACTTACATACATGTGTAATTTTACCCCCATATATCCCATTAAAAAAAGTTAAGTTTATTTTGGGAAGGCTCTACTGTAGGAGTGACAAATAAAAAGGATCCTTATTCTACCTGTAATGGAACTGTAAGTTATCACAACCTTGGCAGCTGTTCCTCTGAAGGAGATAATTCTTATCATAATGACACCCTCAGTGCCAGACGCTGACAGGCACCCTGATGAGCGGCTGTATCTGCAACTGTGGCTGAGGTAAACCCAGCTTCAAAGATAAGAGTACACCCCCCCCCCACACACACACCCCCACCCCTCCATCTGCCCCTGAAACTCCAAGAAGATTTCTATTAAACACGGCGACACAGTCAGGGTGATAATGTTGTCAGTGGGCAGGACAGCCTAAAGGCTCTCTATGGCCCTGTTTTCATACTCAGTACTAACATGCAGTTTGAGTAATCCGATTCCAAGAGGACAGCTAGTAAATATGAGCGAGTCTGCACACAAAATGTATCAAGGACACACTGGGATTCGATCATGTTATAAAATCATACATGTCATCCTAACAGTTACTGTTGATATTCAGCAACAGCAGAAGTACAGCAAGTAGGAATTCAACAGCTAGAAGAGAGGTTTTCAAAAAACCTCCAAATTGGTGCAATAAATACACTTTTACTGCCCTGTAGCACAAAATGATAATAACAGCTCTCAAAGGGCCTGAGTTATGTGCTCAGAGTGCAGCGGCATTAATGCTGGCCAGAACTACCTGTAGCTCTCATAGTTTCTGTGCAATCTCCTGACAACTATCAAACAAAGCTGACCACAGACACAATGCAGTTGTAAAACCTCAAAAGTCACATGGCCTCTATCAATTCATTTTAAAAGACTTCAAAACAATATCTGGAAAAAGCTACTGTCTGTAGACTGTATTAGTGGTTAAAGGTCCAGTGTGTAACACTTACAGGACATTGGTAGAATATGGCAGAAATAGATTAAAATATTCACAAGTGTGTTTTCATGGTATAATCACCTGAAAATAAGAATTGTTGTGTTTTTGTTACCATCACCCAGGGGTTCACAAATGTATTAGGAAAAGGTTTGTATTGTTTTTTTTTTCAAGGTCGAATGTTTAACATTTAACCAACTCAGTTAAACATTTGATAAGAAATTAATTACCGTCACATGACAGGCCAGCACAAAACCAGGGCTCAGACTCAGACATATTCTTACAACTACATTTACATTCGTTATAGAAATTGTGTACTACAGAAAACAAAGCTGATAATAAATTCTCTGGTGTAACGTAAATGTGTGAACTTGGCAGCAACAACACAGTACTGTCCACCAGTTAATGCTGCCATGACAACATTTACAGCATTAGGAAAATAAAGTCCACCATGCTCAGCCCCCATGTTTCTATAGTTGCCCAGAACAGACAAATCAAGCACTGGCTAGGGATATGATCTTTCACATTTTTTGTAAGTTTGGTGCCCTCCGTACGTTCTCCTGCATGCTTGGAAGGGGAGAGTGAGGCGCATTTACACTGGTCCTTTGAGAGAAACATCTGAAAATGGCTATATATAGTATCATGTATTGTAGTAACAGTTAACTCGGTTGGGTTAAATAAAGAAAATGCTGCAGCAAAATACAAAGATAAAATGCCCACTGAGACGATACTGACATTATTCAGCTGATAGGGTCAGGGTCATGATGTAACTGATCTACCTTGATTCTTTGACATTTTAAAATTGTAGATCTGCTAACCAGTCTGCCAACTCACTTTTTAGAATCCAAAGCTTTCCCTGGCCTCACTTGACTTCATATAAATGCGTTCCTAACAATGAGGTGAACAGATTTTAAAATTGGCGATAGCAGAACACTGCTATTGGATCAATACCCTCGGGTATTGGCAGGTAATCTGACCTGAGGGGAGAGAAAAAAGTTGAATCAGTGCATCCTTTCTTCGAACTTGAGATCTCTGGTCTTCAGAGTTCATCTTCAAGACACCCAATTTACATGAATTTCCACCTGCTGAACCATGAAATGAGCAAGTGTCACAAGATATTTGGGCTAACCCCAAAAGGCCTGTGACAATACACTGCACAGTGATTTATTACCTCTTCACCAAAGTAATCTCTGCACAAAAGACATGTCTGTATTGTGAAAATATGACAATAGTTTTTAATCTTATTTACAGACAGCAGAGGTTAAACCTTTATAATCAAAACAAAAATAATTCCTCTGTCACGTCTGCTGTAGGCCATGAACATACACTATATTGACAAAAGTAACAGGACACTCCTCCAAATCATAGAATTCACGTGTTCCAATCACTTCCATGGCCACAGGTGTATAAAATCAAGCACCTAGGCATGCAGACTGCTTCTACAAACACAGAATTCAAGCGTGGTACCATGATAGGTTGCCACCTGTACAATAAGTCCTTTCGTGAAATTTCCTCGCTACTAAATACTCCACGGTCAGCTGTTAGTGTTATTATAACAAAGTGGAAATGATTGGGAACAACAGCAACTCAGCCACAAAGTGGTAGGCCACGTAAAATCACAGAGCGGGGTCAGCGCATGCTGAGGCGCACAGTGCGCAGAAGTCGCCAACTTTCTGCAGCGTCAATAGCTACAGACCTCCAAACTTCGTGTGGCCTTCAAATTGACTCAAAAACAGTGCGTAGAGAGCTTCATGGTTTGGGTTTCCATGGCCGAGCAGTTGCATCCAAGCCTTACATCACCAAGTGCCATGCAAAGCGCCAGCTGCAGTGGTGTAAAGCACACCGCCACTGGACTCTGGAGCAGTGGAGATGTGTTCTCTGGAGTGATGAATCACGCTTGTCTGTCTGGCAATCCGATGGACGAGTCTGGGTTTGGCGGTTGCCAGGAGAACGGTACTTGCCTGACTGCATTGTGCCCAGTGTAAAGTTTGATGGAGGGGGGATTATGGTGTGGGGTTGTTTTTCAGGGGTTGGACTTGGCCCCTTAGTTCCAGTGAAAGGACCTCTTAATGCTTCAGCATATCAAGACATTTTGGACAATTTCATGCTCCCAACTTTGTGGGAACAGTTTGGGGATGGCCCCTTCCTGTTCCAACATGACTGCGCACCAGTGCACAAAGCAAGGTCCATGACATGGATGAGCGAGTTTGGTGTGGAGGAACTTGACTGGCCTGCACAGAGTCCTGACCTCAACCCGATAGAACACCTTTGGGATGAATTAGAGCGGAGACTGTGAGCCAGGGCTTCTCTTCATTAAAGTTCATGTGCATGTAAAGGCAGATGTCCTGATATGTTTGGCAATATAGTGTATTTCACAGAATCTTCTCAGATCCTCATACTTCATCGTAAACATGACAAGATTTCATCAGTGGGACCAACTCCATCTGTGACTCAATTTTATTTACCTATTTTGGCACAAGCCTTCGTCAGTGAATCATATACAAGACACCTGGCCAAGTTTTTTTTTAACTGAATAATTCCATGTTGCAAATTAGCGACCTCTTTACCTCTTCATGAAAACACACAAGCAGCCAGCAACAACACTGCTACAAAAATAGATATCACATTAGGGAAGAAGGGGTCAAAAATTGCTTTTGGTCTATCTGTGTGTGTGTGTGTTGTGTCATGTGGTTTCTCCTTGTCACACTTCGCCACTTCAGCACTTTGGCCCTGCTGGCAGGCTTTGG
>JAJHUR010097159.1:0-25680 GCA_027495735.1 Lutjanus campechanus
CTGTGATGTTTTTCAAACACAGGAGTCATTGGGTTCATTAGCAGCCGTTAGCTAGAATAATATGTAATGGATACCCATTGCTCCAAAGACAGGTGCAAGCTACAAATGCTGAGGAGAGAAAGAGGAACTGATGACTGCAGGGGTGCTACTATTAGCTACTCTTGTTCTCAGTCCATTATGAAATGCTGGCTTAGCCTTGGTAAAGGAATTTTATCTCAAACTCTTGTGGATTTCCTCGGTTGCAGGTGCAAATGTCTGCGTATATACTGTATATTACACTGGCATTCTTGGATGCATGGATATGTCCTGCCCTGCAGCAGTGGCAGTGCACTGCAGGGAGAAAAAAACAAGTCAACCAGCTTCGGTTCAACACAAGTGATCAGGTCTTACCTTTGTCCAGGGAAGCGTCCGGAGAGTTGAAGTCC
Source organism: Lutjanus campechanus (assembly GCA_027495735.1). NCBI lineage: Eukaryota > Metazoa > Chordata > Actinopteri > Lutjaniformes > Lutjanidae > Lutjanus > Lutjanus campechanus. The sequence goes on from JAJHUR010097159.1 coordinate 426, forward strand.
ATTAGACTGCTGATTTCAGTCTTGTAGCAGAGGTCAGTGGCTGGTGGCTTCTGCCTCGGCTGGGAAGAGGGATCTGTGAGAAAAACACATGACAAACAGGTTTAACTTAACAGACAGCTTACAGTATGAAGGAACCTAGAAAACGACAGAAATAACAGAAAATCACAGAGATTAGGTCTGCAACTAGTGATTATTTTCATTATAGGTTAATCTGCAGATTATTTTCACAATTACTCCTTTAGTCTATAAAATGTTAAAAAATTGAGTAAAATTTCCCAGAGCCCAAGGTGACATTTTCAAATTACTTCTTTTGTCACACAAACAGTCCAAAACCCAAATATTCTTCATTTGCTGTTATAAATGAGAAAGAAAAGCAGCAAAATTTTGTAGCTGGAACCAGCAAATGTTTGCTTATATTTGCTTATAATATGACTGAAATCATGACTCGATTATCAAAATAGTTGCCAATTATTTTTCTTTCATTTGATTAATCGATTAGTCAACTGATCACTGCATCTCCAACAGAGACTGACAGACGGCTGGATGAATCCATGTTCTTGGAAATAGGATTTGAGCTCGAGCGCGTGCAACAAGATCATGTGAAAATACTAAATAATGACTAATGAATACAACGAGAAAGGAATTAATCTATTTCACGTTTTCAAATATATCTCCCACTGATTATAACAACTATGGAGACTGCAATAGCAAAATGAGATGGAGAGAAAAAGTCTGTGCACACGCAAACTGCATGAATGAATGATATATTAAAGTCATCAGTGTGAGTTTTTCTCGATGCACAGAATGCAAAAACATTTGGGGAAACAAAATGATTAATGCGGCACACCACACCATCCCTCTCAATACTCACATAATGAACTTTTACTCCTCACTCCTTACACTGTACTAACTCCACAGCAGCTTACCATTCATCAACACAGCTACTGTCTCTGGGGGGAGCGCGAACGCACCGCCGTAGCGAGAGCGAACAAGCTTTAAACACATGCAGGCGCACAAACAAAGCTGCTACTTTGAGAGACTGCTGCATATAAATATTAGCATTTTTATGACCAGACTGAGTGTGATTTGATTCCTGGTGAGGTTCAGTGGTTTCTAATATAGTTTTGGCCAGCCTCACTGGTGGCACACAGTGAATGCATATTGAATGCACTGCTCCGGGTCAGCTCACATAAAAGTGTTTGCTAAAATGACTTTGTCACTTCAACATATGCAGTCCACTTCTGCTGTCCTCCCGGTCCTTCACGTATGGAGAGTTTAATTCCAAAGCAAAATTCAGAAAAGGTCACTCCAAGTGTTACAAGAGCTACTTTTTGAAGAAAAGCAGACTTTGGCTGGCAAAAAGTGAAAAAAATATCTAAGGATTCAAGATTCTGATTTGCTCACAGACACAGTGAAGTTCATATTCCAGCAAACTACATCTCTTCCACATCACTCTTCAACCTCTGCTCCGCTCCAGCCTCCACCTCCTCCTCCTCTTCCTGTTCCTTCTGCCATCAGTCCACCACCCACCTACCAAGATGCTGGTACTGTTTGAATTATTTGCGTTAATTGAGCACAGATGTGTCTGAGTGTAGAGCTCGAGGTCTAGGTGTGTGTGTGTGCTGTCATTATGGTGAGATCAGTCATCACGCCTGTCGAGCTGGACTTTATAGGGCTGCAAATAATGGCCTAGCTGCCTGTCCCCACCTAAGGTGATTGGTGAGAGCGCATGAGTGCTGCTTTTTAAAACTGTGCATAATACTTTGCCATCCAGCCCCTTGCAAATGTATAATTTTTCAGACTTGCCCACAGCGCAGCCTTTGGCACCAGGAACACAGTTGTCACTTTTTTGAATAATGTTAAAATTCACAGCACATACTTATCAGCCAGCTTCAAGCCGCCGCTGCCCAGTAGCCTCATGAAAATGTTTTATCTTCCCTGCATCGTGCCCTTGACAGGCTCTCGCCAACATTTAGAGACTTACCAAGGGAGCAGGGGAAGAGTTTGGTGGAATGAATGCAAAAGAACAAGTAAACTATGATGGCTGCTTAATGGGGATGGAGAGGAAAAGCGGCTGATATGGAGGAGAGCTGGGGAATATGCTACAGAGGGAGCTCAGGCGTGACTTGACATTTTGTTTACTATGTATGCAATAAAGTTAGGAAAAACTTTCAAATGACAGCAGAGAACTTGACATGATTTATTACTAAACTCTGTATTGTCTTCTCTCTCTCTCTGGGAAAACTGAGATAATTTTAGATTAGATTTAAACTTTTCATAAATTCTGGTTTTCGCTTTTTTTCCTGCATGAAGTAAGACTTCAAGTCCAGAAGCTTCCGTATACGTAAAATGCTTACTGCTGCACCGTTGCATCAGAAATACAAACGGAAATGCCTATTAAACCTAAAATAAAATTTAAAAAAACTGCACATATATTCAATGCAATGTGTTTTCTCATCATTGCATCAATGTGACATAAATCTGATATTACAATTAATACAATAACTTATCTGTAAGCAATCATGCCCAATACTGTATGAATACAGTGGCTTAAAAATAATTTTGTATGCAAGTCTTTTTCCTACTAATGATGCCACCAAACACAAAGGAAAGAATACACTGAGTAAAGATTAAGGCGAGGTGGATGTTTTTCTATGCTGCAGCCCTATTGTGTGATTTTAACTGTTAAATTATTTTTTTCACTGAACTCTTGCAGAACCATGTAGCTTTAATGTTCCCCTAAAGACACATTCTGCTATGATTAATATTTTGTTTAACTTAGCTTTCCCACATAAAAAGTACAATGCAAACTCTGAGAAATGGCTGGAAGCACATCTGTTCTTTCTCCCTTATTTTCATATTGTGGTCCTGGCCTCACACCTTTCACACCACCGCTGCTTACGCTTGGTTGACTGGAGAAACAGTAGTGCGCATCAAGATGGCTAGCATTAGCATCAGGGGAAAGATCGGAGAGATTCAGTCGTATGTGTTTGAGCCTCCGTTTGAGCTGTGATCTGAAGGCACTATGTTTCTGAGTCATCCTATTCTTGTGAATGCATCATCTCAAGAACGCCTTAAGGGAATTTCTTCAAACTCGGCACAAATGTCCACTTGGACTGAAGGATGAACTGATTAGATTTTGGTGGCTGTAACCAAGAATTCACATGCTACATAAGACAAAATTTCACACAAAGTCTAATGGGATACAAGCAGTGCTCGAGAGTAACTGCCTACATGTAACTAGTTACATGTAGACAACAATTAAATGACAAAATAAATGTAATTGTAAGCGGTTAGTCACTGAGAAAAATATGTAATTAAATTAGTTTGGTTATGTTCTTTGTTAGCTTGTTAGATTGTAACTGGCAGTGGCTGACACAGCTAATGCTAACTCTAGAAAAGCTAACGCTTTTCTGTTATGTACCAAATCTAGCTTGTTCGAATCTCAGATTTCAGGTGAGTGCACAGACCCTTCAGTAGAGGAATGTGAAAACTCCTCTCTAGTGACAAACTTTGCACAGACACAAGCCAGTATAGTAAAGGTCAGACATTTTACGGGACATAAACGAAAGAAAAACACATCCTTTAGTTGAGCAGATCTTTAAGATACAAGAAGCAACAAATCATTACCATTTGCTCAGCTGCAAACAGTTTTTTGAATCATTTCTGTTCCCTCATAGACCGATTGGACGTTAGTGGTAAGGTGAGGGACTGGTCAGGCTGCTCTTCTTATTGCTTCAGCTTTCAGACCTTGTGGTGATGTGTGCAGTCATGTGTGTATGCGTGAATGTGTGACTGCATAGCAATGAAAAAGTCATTTTTTAAGCTACATTGAGTTATCAAGCAGGTAATTGTACTCTCAAATGTTTTCTGGGTCACTGTCCATGAATCAATGTCCCTTTCAACACACTGAATGTTTAGGTCTGCTGAGGTCCAAGTGCCTCATATTGATCTTTTAGTCTTTATCTCAGAAACACTCCAGACAGTGACACGCAGAGAGTAGACAGACAGGCATATGGTGGGAGAAAAAGACTGGATGAGATGTCAGGGGGCTGATAATACAGAAGAGTTGTAGAAACAATCAAAAACATAATCTCTGTTATTGCCCTGGCTCTCTGCATTCGCTACCTGCCACGCTGCACCTTAATGAGAGTGAAGCTCTCGACAAACCTTTACTTAGGCTTGTCGTATAAATCACGTTTGCCGTGATCTATTAAGGATTTGAGATAAGAGCATCATTTCCTCTCTCTGCTTCCATCGCCTCTCTGTTCTTTCCTCATTTCCTCACATGCCAGCAGGAATATTATCTGACAAAGACACAAGCTGTGGATGTCTGCCACACACTGTTTCTGTTTGGCATGATATCACGGGAACGTATGTTTGCAGAGGTAAAACGATGCATACATTATACAGTGTAATTAAAAGAAGAGAGAGAAGTTTGGAAATGCATCAGATTGGTATGGAAAGGTTGGTATGAAATGAATTTCAGTCAAAAACATCAAATTAAAGCTGTCTGAATCTCCTCTTTTAAGCTACAAAGAAAGCAGATGGCTTATGGGGAATAATTTGATGTTCACATCATTTTTTATCTGCTCTCTCCTTGCTGCTTCCTCATATTAAAGTTGTATTTGTTTGTTATTTTTGTGAAAAGGTTTATGTGCACACAATAGCAGTGCAAATCATGGGTTGTAAAAATCCTGCATGATATATAGCTTTGATGAGAAAGCAATGAACTGCACTGCAGCAGAGACATTTTTTAAAAAGCGCTGATGAGAATTTATCACACTTTATGGCTTTGTTCCATTTTCCTCACCATCAAACTTCCCCACTTCACTTTATCAATAATAAGCGGTTTAACCAGCCGAGCACACAACTGAGGGAAAAGGTAATTCTGCAGTGATGAAATAAATAATGATTTGGCCCAGAGACTAAAACAACATTGTTCACCATGTGGCTTTGTAATGATGTAATTATCCAAATCACTGTGCTTTGCCAAACAGGGTCTACTGGCACTGAAAGAACAACTGTCAGACTTAAAACAGCTCCTTCCCAAAGAGTATACCACTTACAGGGAATTCACCTACATTCAGAAAAAGACAATCCGAGTATCAAGCCCACTTTATGCAGTCTTTCACAACTTCTTTGGTCACTTTTTGTTCAAACTACCAAGCACAATAGGGAGGCAGTGGGATGCAGCCAGGAGAAGGCTATGACAGTAGTTTGTCCATCCCACCTACGAGCGTGGCCATTTTGAACAGGTGTAGGACAGTGATGATACCAGATATATGATGATGATATTATCACAATATCTTCAGAAAAGCTGGAAAAAAAATATACGTCAAATGTATCTTTGTTTACAGTGCCCCTTGTCTCAGTACTGAATTATTTAACTCCAGCACTACATGTTTGCAAGCTGTGGTCATCAGTGTTGTTCAGTCTTGACATAAAACATAATTGGGTTACTATTAAAGATATATTTGACATCAAAGTATTTTGTTTTGTTTTTTCCCAAGCAAAAATAATTAACATTTGCTTGTTCCAAAATGTAACTCTCTTTACATGTCTTTGGGTTTTGAGGTGTTAGTTGGATGTGTTTTTGTGGTTTTCCTCTGTGTGTTAGGTTAATTTCTCCTGTCAGTGCCCTTGACCAAGGCACTGGGTTATAACTGCAGTGGGTCCCTGGGCGCTGCACAGCGGCTGCCCACTGCTGCTGATACTTAGGATGGGTCAAAGTCAGAGAGTGCTTTTCACTATATAGGGTGGGTTGTACTTGTATACTGTGACCCGCGTATGTGACAAATGAACTTGATGTACCATTTTAATGACTGAATGACTGCATTACTGTACTGTTTGAAGCCTGTTGGTTATTGTATATGGTCACTTTGAAATGTTTATGGTCACCTCTTCCCGCGTGGTTAGTGCAAAGTTTATCTAAACTATTCTAATCTTGTCTTGAGAGAGACAGATGTGTGTCCTCAGTGACCCTATCTGACTGTTGATTCCTAAGGGAGTCTGATACTAACCTTTTCAGTGCTGCAGTAAAACTTAAATGAAGGACTCAGCCTTTGTCAACAAGAGCCCCTGTTGTTCCTCTTCTCAGCGGGGATGAAACATAAAATCCTTGTCAGAGAGGGATGCATCTCCCAAAATAAACTATTCCCTCAAAATAGAGGCACCCGGGCCTGCTTTGCCTCACTGAGTCTGCAGGAGGATTTAGTTTAAACTACAGACCTCATTGTGCCTTTTTTTTCTCAACAGAACTCAGACCTTTGCTCATGGGGATCCAAATATTTAGCAGTTGATCAAAAGATAATCTGTGGAGCTGAGGGAAATATTCAGGCACTAGTTTGACGCCTTAGTTTGACTATTGTTATCACTGCTGTTACTGTGAGTAACAGTGACATTTTTCTTTATGCTCCAATTTTACATGAGTTTAAGTAAAAGTTCATGACTTTGTCTATGCACACAAAAGATTTTCTTCTCTCAAATGTTGTTAGCATTCAACTTTTGCCAAAATAATCCATCCACCTGACTGGTGTGACATATAGACACCACATAAGACACAAGTGTGCCTTGGACTGGTCACAATAAAAGGCCACTCTAAAATGTGAAGTTTAACTTTAAAAAAATATATTTTACATGAGGCTAAAGATACCAATATTTTCTCCTAGGAAGGCAAAGCCATGACCTACTCTACTCTGCCTCTAATTGGCTAGTACTCATTGTCTTCATTGGTTGGGTTGGTTAGGGTTAGTGTAAGAATAATGGAGGCAGAGTAGGGCGGGTCATGACTTTGCCCTTCTGTAGTATCTGTAGCCCTAATGTATGTGATATAGCCACAAAATATCAAATTTTTCCAAGATCAAACCGCTCATTTTAGAGTGATCTTTCATTGTGACCAGCCCGAGGCATGCCTGCAATAATTATGCTGTTTAATCAGCATCTCTATATGGATTTTAGGAAACTTGTGAACAAAATTTGAGAGACATAAAAATTCAGCTAATGAACAATGTGAGCAAAAACAAAATCATATCTGTTTTTGTTGAGTGTACTTCAAGCAGAGGTGGGGAAGTACTGCCACACAGTATTTACATAAACCCATATGTCCGTCTCTATAGGATGAACTGACAGCGGTTTATATGTATCAGTGTATTTCTTCCTAAACAGCCCATAAACACAGTAATGATCACTGGTGTGGCCATAATGTTAAAGCCACTTCTCAGTTGTTCTCAGCTGTTGTCACAAACACATGCAAGACATTCCTCGTCTCTTTTATTTTCTGCAAGACTCTGACAGGTACCAGCAATCAGGATGGCTTTACTCTCAGTGGAGCACATTAACCAACCAGGCATAACCATAACAGACTTCATCTTATGGAAGACCTTGATACCTTTACATAGCAGGAAGAGGGCTCCCATGCTCTATTAGGAAGAGAATGATTGAATAAAATCTCCGATTTACATCCAGTTACTGCCTAGAACGCAGCACTCTACATTCACACAGAGTTCAAGTTCACAGGTTTTTGAGATTATCGGAGCCGTAATTTAAGCGGTCACAGCTGTAATGAGCTGAACTCTGCACGGTTACGATATAAAACTTTCCATACGGTAATGCTCTTCTCAGTGTTCAAACAGTCTTAAAGGGAAGATCGAGAGGAATCACTAGCCTTCATGGTTGGACAGCTCCGTCTCTCAGTGTCTCACACTCCTGTCACCACCCCTCTCCCTTGAGTCCTCTCTTCTTCCTTAGCTCACTGACTCCACCACTCCAACGTCACCTCTCCTTTCTCCCTCCTCATTTTCGATCCTTTTGCTGTCACCGTTTAATGGGGTTCCCCGAGCTCTTCTCTCGTCTGAGCCTGCCATATTTTATCTGCTGGCACAGTGCAGGAAAAGAACGACGGCTGGAACAAAAGAAGGCCCTAATGAGTAGTGGAGGTGATTAAGGAATGAATAGGCACTGTTGCTGGAACCTTCACCGATCCGCCCGTGTTCCCCGGCTTGGTCTGCAATCTGCAGATAGGCGCTGCCTCTCTTTTCTTACGTCTGCCACCCGCCTTTAATTGCACTGACATTCTCCAGTCCCGAGGCTGCCGGACTTGTGATAAAGCTTGCGTATTCATGCATTAATCACCAGCAGCCAGGACAGGCCTTTTCCCCCCCTGCATCACCTGCCGCAAGACCCCAATTCAAGGTGCCCTATAAATATCCCGCAGATAATGGAACTAATGGACTAGGGGTATGATTGTGGGGAGCTAGTGCTTAGCTGCCTACACTAACCATCCCCGATCTCAAGACGACTCGTTGTCAATTCATATTGTAATGAAAGGCTGCTGAATGTACTAGGCGGGCCATTCAAAGGAAGTGCGTAGGCTGGGGATGTTATTAGTTGGTGTAAGGAGGACTCGGGAGAAAATGAGCTGCTGCCTGAGAGACTAAACCGAGGAGAAGCGGCCTTTTGTTAGCGCGTGAATGTCATTTTCACAGTGGCCATCAGAGGGATGAACACATCACCGCTGAATACAGAGTGAAAAATGGCCCATTTGCTGAGCTCCATGACAGACCGGAGACAGGTGCCTGCGAGCACTACAGCTTTAAAATGGCCTGAGCCATGGCCACTTCAACACCATATTTGTCCCTGGAATCAAAGCACTTTGGGAGATGGAGAGCTGTGTGACAGCTCCTATCAAGAAACTGAAGGGTGATGAAACTTGCATCCGCTGTCAACATGCTGCATTTAGAGCTCATTATAGGCTTTAAATAATACCTGAACTGTACCACCTCCACTATGTTCACTTCCTTACTGATCATCTTCAGCGGCCTGTTGTAGCTGTGAGGATTTTTACATTAGGTATACAGAGATAATGAGAGATTAGAAGTTGTTATGTTGATGACAAGTAGCTTGTTTTACTGTTAGAAGTAGAAACAGATGTTGTGAATTGTCTTGTCAGTCTTTATGTGTGAAGATCCACAGTGTCAACTGTTCAGTGAATTTAGTCACTTTCACAGATTGAACTTAATTACAGCAAAATTTGTTGTTTTAAATCTAAAGTCACATTTTTTAGAACAATAAGGTCAAAAGCACACATCTAAACTACATAAAAGAATAATTCAACATTTTGGGGAAGTAGAACATTTTCATTTTACAGCCAGCATTAGACGACAGGATTGATACCTCATATCTGTCCATAAGCCAGCAGTTCTCAACCTTTTTAAAATTGCAACCCCCCAGAATGGTCAAGACCTCCTCTTACCTAAACAACAGAAAATGCTAATTTGTCGATAACTGTCATAAATTACCTGGTGAGAGTACCAGTGGCGTCAGGTTTACCAGACATTAACTACATTATATACTACGTCACATCACAAAAACCAAGTGACATTAGACAGGTGGTTCCAGTTGTAAAACGGCCGCAGTTTGGTTAGGTTTAGGCAATAAAAGTGCTTGGTTAGGGTTAGGAAAAGATTGTGGCTTAGGTTAAAATAACTGTTACATATGTTTTGTAATGCAACAGGCGTCAATGTCCAAAATTATATTTTAAGTTAATCAAAACTTTACACAACTCAACGTTGGATGCAAGACTTGTTTTAGCCATCTAGCCACCACAGCTCCAAAGGCTGACTTACTCACTTCTTAGACTTCTCTTGTCATACTTACTCCATACTTACTGTGTGCACTACACGGCGCTGCCTAACAATAAACAGACATATCAATAGGAATAAGCTTACTTGCACTTGTGACCAACACGCACGTTTTTCTGGTAAGGAAGGGCTGAAAAATCCATACTGCAGAAAGTCTGGGTGACTTCTCCAAAGCTTGGTGGGAGCTTGGGGCTCTGTTGGAAATGCCAGTGTCTTGCGTTTTAAAATTGATGTTGCCACTGACAGACTTTCAGGAATCTTGACCTGGAATACTGTTTCTGAGAAGCCATCGCTCTGTAGTAGGCCTTCCATGGCATAGTCAGCGAAACAGGCTATAGCTGCTTGGTTAAACACCAAAATGAGGGGGATCTTTTTCTGTGTTTGTGTGTGCGTGAATACAATCAGAACTCGGGCGCAAACACACTTTACCCCTCACAAATGCAATAATAAAATCTATTCTAAAGCACATTATATCACAGGTACAGGAAATGTAATGTAAAAAACAATTCCTCAGTCTGAAATACAACTCTCATTTCCCATCATGCCTGCTGGACTGAAAATAACTTTGCTATTTTAGTTACAAGATGCAAATGTTTTGGGTTTATTTGTTAGTTTGTTTCTGTTCAGAACATGGTGGTTTATGTTGGTGATTGTCATTTTTGTGCCGGTTCATAGTTTAAACCATTAGAGAGGCGTTACATTTGTTGAGGACAGCTGTATTTTGCAGAATTTTGAGTGCTTGTTCCTAAAGTCAAATGTCATAAAGGGGCAGACATCGCTGGTATCTGCTTCCTGGCTCTCATTACATGCTGCTTGCCACAATATTTTATTCTCCACAACCATCTGGCAATCCCAGGATATTATCTTGCAAACCCCTTGGGCGTTCCAATTCCAGGTTGAGAACTGCTGCATTAAGTCAATGAAGCGTATTTCCCAAAACTGTTCCTTTAAATCTAGAATATTCATTTAGTCAAACCATAATTCTTACAATAGCCTTACAATATTAGCAAAATGCACCCTGGGACTTGGCATTACGCCACATTACTTTAACCAACCACGTTATAATAGAAAACAGAGAAACTGTGGATACTTAATAAACTAATTCAAAATTTGCCTGGAGAATGAATATGAAGATATTTGAATAATTATCCCAATGCAATTATGCAAAAAACCTAGAAGGTAAAATTGAAAATAAATCCTCTTCAGCGCCCCTCAATTTGTTCAGAATCAATTTAATAAATACCATCTATACCAAATACGTCTTGAGCAGCTTTTAACAGCAATTATGACTCAAAGGCAGTGCAAAATTATTCAAGTGTAGTATTCTCCAAAGGACCTTGGGAGTCTGTTGTTTTTCTTTCATATCCCCACGCCTTGGCAAAGCACATTAAAATGATGGTGTTATGTGCATTGTTTGCAGCTTATCTCTTAGTGCTGCTAAGTGTGATATTGTATAATATGATAATCTGATAGCATTTCATAACATTTTATCTGAAAAGCCACTTAAATACCAAAGTGTTTTGGGTGGAAATTTTATATTCGACTTTTGTCATTGTAATGGGTTTCTAATTGAGTCTGTTGCATTGGGAGGCAGGAAAGATTCAGTCAAAAAGAACATAATTAATCAAAAGTGTTATGACCTACTGTGTGTGTGTGTGTGTGTGTGTGTGTGTGTGTGTGCTCAAGCCCATGATCAAGTCTAGATTAAATAGAAGGTGTTTCTTGATATTAAGAGTTAAAAAAATCTCGATGTCCACAGGGGCTGGATGTCCACCTTTAGTCATTATACCAAAGTGAATTTGATAACAGCATATTTGTCTGATTTCTGCTTGAAATCTATTGTCAATATTTGTTGTCTGGTCTGGTCTATTTTTATTTCTTTATTTACATTATTCAACATCAATGTAAATGTGTCAGGGTTTGTTCAATAGCTAATATGCATCCAAACACATAAAAAGTACAAACACAACCCATAGCAGACAGAGCAGGTCAAAGCATTTCTCATAATGAATAGAAATTAAAGATGCGCAGATGTGCAGGTGCACAGGAATGTCCTTCTTCTGAATAAGGGGCAATGGGTGCAGACCCATAGTGTATCAACTAATTTCAGAATATACACAGAATTTGATTGAAACTCGCACTAACTGGCATATTTCACTGGATATCCTTTGGCTGTATTATTATATTTTGCTTCCTGCATAAATATAAACACTGGAAAATGAAGATGATTATTGTTGGAGCTATATTAGCTTTGAGTAAATACACATAATTCAGATCTTTGCTTAGATATGCACATATGCTGCTGATGTAATGCTAATCAACTAAGAAAATGGTTTTCTTTTCCCACCATGATTACTGATTGTCGCTTTCCCTCCAAGTAAATCATCCACGATGGATGACTCCAAAAAATATTTATGGTGCTTTGTGAGGGATAATACAAATCCTTAGTTGACAAAAGCGTAATACTCTACAAAGGAGACAGACGTGCATATCTCAATGCATTGTCAAGCTGGTGGAGACAACAAGTTGGGGCTTTGAAGCTGGTGAACAATTCACAAAACTGAGCCATGATTGAAACATTATGTGCAAAAATTGTTAAACAAGAAAGACAAGCAACACAAGGCTGTCATCGTTATGAATATTCAAAACATACACATTATGCTGTGAAGCCTGAGACTGTCAGTAGCAGATGATTCAACCAGAGCACAGACATTTACTTTAATAATAAGTTTTAGCATAATGTGCAGAAAAGCTTACACACTAATTTAACTGCTCCACTTGTTTAAGTGAGTTTTCCAAAACTGATCATCAGAACAATCATGAAATGCAAATTATTAGGCAAGAGTAGCAACAAAAGACATGATTCACAGCAAAAACTTCAGTTTTGGTTCATACTGATGATGGGTAGCAATTATGATCCCATGTATTTAACTTAATCGGTGATCATTAAAACATCAATCTGACCTCGTCCAACTCTGAGACAGAACAAAGGAATATAAAGAAGAACTGCAGCAGTTTGGGGAGCTATTTGTGGCTGATATCACTGCGTCATCACTCAGGCAAAGATGTGCACATATAATGTAAGGTCACATCATTTCTCTTACACGAGCGTCCGTCCTCGAATCCCCATCCTGTCTTTATTAATGCCACCATGTCACAAAATGTGATGCTACGTCAGCCTCTCCTTCAATATGATGAAGAGTATGGCACATGGAGAAGGGCAGTGGGGAATCTGCTCTGAGGCTTAGTGTGCCAGCAAACGCAAGAGGACAGACAGACGGAAGCGAGCAGGAGAGAGAGATTAAATGTGAGCAGATATGTCAACTGAGAGCGCGAGAGATGGAGAAAGGGGGGAGGAGGGAGAAAACGGGAGGAACGCTGAGACACAGGGAGTAATGACGAAGTAGGAGGAAGGTTAAGAGGGGGAGATGGGAGGAGATATATGGTCTATATAAACAATATATGAAGATCAAGATGAAGTTTCCATCTCCTCTCTCAAGGAATAATGTAATTGCAGAGTGGGTGGGAATGATGGAAAGGACCCAGCTGCTGAGAGAGAGAGAGAGAGAGAGAGAGAGAGAGAGAGAGAGAGAGAGAGAGAGAGAGAGAGAGAGAGAGAGAGAGAGAGAGAGAGATCCCAAAGACAGAGACAAATGAAAAAAAATTAAATCTGTCATATCTGAATATGCTACAAGGGTAAAGTGTTTCCATTTGTATGTGTTTTACCATAAGTTCTCGCATATTTATCTTCAAAGAAGAGAAAAACACAGCCTTATTTGCAACTAGTTAATATTAGCAGCGGGCCTTTATTTCCATATTAAACATGTTTATTTCTGCTGTAAAGTTGGGCAGTTTAATGAGGGAGTCTATGGGGACTGAATCGCTTTTTGCGCCAGCCTCAATCGGCCATTTGAGGAACAGCAATTTTGGCACTTCCTCAGTGGCTTAATTTTTTCAGCCCCAGAGGTTGCTGCTTGTTTGTTTTAGCATAGAAGTCTCCTTGTTTGTAGATCTGGTCTCAACATGTTTACCTGCTGTCTTGGTCAAATCAGCACAACAACACATTCTCAGAACTTGCATTTTCTGCTCTGACTTAATTTTGTTAACAGAAATACATTGTCATAACTAGACCCCGACAGACATATTGGCTGACTGATGGTTGGTTGATGATATTGTCCCAATATTGGCCCGTCACAGCTATAGTGGTCTGTATTGGTTTCATATGTTGTTCCACATGTGCTGATATGTGGAACAAATGTGAAAAACCTATTTTAGGTACAGATTTTCATGTACATTTTTTCACAAACATATATTTTACTCTATTTGAGTTATTCTTATTCATAGCCATTTATGACTATTGAAAAATTCCACTGAAAGTTACTGTTTCGGTGCCCTGACGTCATTTTGGACAATAACGTTTATTGTTAAACTGTAAAATATCCTGCCCTCATTACCTATATGTGTCACAACTGTTGACCCCTTTTTAGGGCATCATTGCAAAAATGTGTGTTTATGTACATATTCTTTATAAAAAATATCGGTATGTCAATATTGGATTTTTTTCACTCTCTAATATCGGTATCGGGATCAGCCCCAAATTCCAGTATTGGTAGGGCCCTTGTGTTTTCTGGTAGGCTTTTACAATGAAAAGTAGGAAGTGTTGGGATTCACTGACAGCAGCTCCACACTGAGTCAATCTATGTCACAGTACGCTTATTGGAATTAATTAGTGAATGGAGTTAGTATTTGCCTAAAAAAAAGAGAGAGAAAAACTCTGAGAAGAAGAGGGAGTGAGAAGGACATGACTGACCTTTTAATTGGGAATTTGCCAGAAATACACAGTGTGTGAAAATACTGTATGTGTGAGCTGATACAAGGCAAAAATACTTGTTCTACTACTCAGTAGTTTTCAATTCAGCAGCTGTGAGAAAAAGACACACACACACATACACACAGGCTTCCCATTATGATATAAAGCACCCACTCCTCTCCAACTCATCCCAGCCAGTAACAACTCCTCTATCCCCCTCTGATGAGAGGCTATCAGCTGAGGCTCTTCTCCGTTCCACTTTCTCCCTTCACTCTCAAACTCACTAACACCTGACAAATACCTATCTCTGTTTCCTCACTTTCTCTTTCATCCGCTGACTGTAGATCATTTCTCTCATACTCTCCTCCTCTCCAACAGGACCCCACTGCTCCAGCCTCCAAATCTCAGCTCATTCCCCGTCTTCCTGTCTGTCTCGGCTTCGTCTCACCTTCTGCACATTCAGCCTTTTCTGACTTCATCCTCCTTTCTCATCCATTTTTATCCCCCTCACTCTCTGTTTGTCTCTGCGTCTGTTCGCTCTCTTTCCCTCTCACTTGCTCTCTGCATTTGTCTTTTTAAAAATGTGGGATACCATAATGGGAAAATTTGGAACAGATTGAACCACAGAGGCTTTTAAGGAGCCCATTTCACTCCTGTATTTTTTTTTTCCTTCCTCTGCCTCACAAACACACAAACTGTGCTTCAGTCTGTTTATCTCCAACCTTTAACACTCCCTCTGTCTCAGGCAATATTTTGGAAATGAGGCGAGCATCAAAAGCCAATATTGAGTGATGACAGTTAACAACTATCCTGGCGCAATAACAACACCAATTCAATATGTGAACAAGACAAGAACAGAAAAGCTGCCAAATTGATGGATTCTGTAGCATCTGTGCCTTTTGTTCATGATGTTCAGAGTTATCTGCAGAGCGGTGGCGCTCTGTGGAAAACCAATGCAGAGTTTGTGGACACGGGAGAATCTTCTATGGCTCGTGACACTGTTGCTACTGACAACCACATCTGTGTTTCTGTGTCTGCTTCTCCAGGAGGCAACACAGTGTCCATTAACTGGCTTTAATCTCTGAAGTGACTGCAGTGACTGCAGAAATGCATTGTGGGTAATGTAAATGGAAGAAAAGTAGGTCTGAACTATCAGGAATGATTAAGTTGCATCTGGCCGGGGACTATGGATATCTCTGGTATATAATGTTTATTAATATGCACTGTCCCTGAGAAATAAATAAACTAAACTAAAAGGCAACAAATTCATAGTTCTTAAATTCAAAACTTGCTCTCAGTACCTAACCCAAGTTTGCAATATGCTGGCATTTTTCAAATCAAAATGACTAAAATAAAAATGTTTAAGTTGTTTAGACTTTTTAAAAATTAATTTCAGTCAAATCTGAATTGAGTCTGATGTATTAAGATCTAATGGTATTGAGTATTTGTCTGATACAACGTTAAATTTATTTTGTCTTCAGTCAACCTGGTCATTTCTTATGCCCTAAATTTAGATGCTTTGTCAATAAGACCTCAAAGCATTTGAATACATTGTTTGCAGTGACAGTTTAATTAAATGTGAGCTTTACTTACATTGGTTTTCATGTATGCGTGTACACATATTACGGCTGTGTATTGAAAAGAATCTGGCCATATGATACACATCATAAACAGAGGTTACGATTCTATATATTGCAATATACTGCAATACTGTAAGCAAGGTGATATATTGTTATTTATTAAATGTAATTTTAAGTTGAGGAACAGGATTTTGTGTTTATGAATGTCTCTGTATAGTTTTAAAATATTTAATTGTTTTGCAGTATCTTTTTTAACTGCACTGCTTGCACTGTCACTGTTTAACAGCCTCATCCAAGCGACTTTATTTATTATACATACAGTAGACTGAGGATGCCACCTCATATGTATCTTGTTTATTCATCTTGTTTCATCTTGTCCATGTTTTTTTAAATCTTTTTGTCTTGTTTATTATTATTGCTGCTCTCTGAGACTTACCAAACATAATTTTGTTGTTTTCCTACAATGACAAATAAACTGTCATATGTCTTATGTCATCCAGCAACAGTACAAAACGCAACAGCTGTGCCAAAGTTTTTGGCCGTTCTGTATCCTTACTCACAGGGCTACTACGTAGGTACAACACAATCTGTTTAAATTACAGCATCTCCATTACACACAGTAAATACAAACCAGTGTGTTACTGCTGCTGTTCATTAAATCTGGTCAGATGTTTCTCAGAATAGCAGTCTGGAGGATGCTCTGAATTTCACTCTGACTTCTATAATTCAGCCTCTAGTTTTGTGTTTTAATTTAATTTGCAAAAATGTGCTTAATATCATAGGGCATTTTGAAATGGAAAAAAAACTGTATGAAATCTGGTTGTTATTCAAGGCATTATTTCTAGTTCAGTGTTGAACTGAAAATGAATGAGCTTATGCAGCTCAAACTTGCAAAAACACCATGATGGCGTCCATAGATGACTTCCGTCCTGTCTGTTCAGTGCACTCAGACACGCATTCAGTTTTAATTTGGACTGGAGTGTGGGTGAAGGACACCAGGAGAGGGCAGTGAAAACTGGGGAACTCCCAGGAAAACTGGGCAGCTGGCAGTATCTTCTTCTCCCCACTGATGTGGTTGAGTCTTTGGCAGGAGGATTTCATGCCATATTGAAGACATTAAACTGCTTGCTGTGTAATTTCACTAAAAGTGGGGAGTCTGGACTCGTCCAGGCAAAGCATGCACTTTGACATTAAACTGGTATTGTCCACAGGGAGTTTTAAACTTGGCTAAACACTGTAATTGTTTGAGCGATGACTCAACATTTATGCACATTTGGGAATTTCACACTTCTGTCCAACCCAACCTTTAATTTGCTCATTTTTTAATTTAAGTGAGGGGGGGTTATTGTTGTTCTCATGTTGTTCTTACTCCTGCAGTATCACAGTGCACAAACATATTTAACTTATTATTAGCATCATTCTCTGGCTGGGTGCTCTGTTGATCCTTAAACGTCACAGGTCAGACGATACAGCGCAGTGTCCCTGGAGTTGGTCAAGGCTTATTGTTTTTGTGAACTTGAGTTTGATAATAGCTTTCTGCTCGTGGTTCTGTAACAGGAAAACAGCAAACAATGGACTGAAACTACAATCAAAGACTGAGGCATTAAATAGCTCCAACAGAAAAAGACTTGGCTCAGAATGAGAAATGATCAAGAAGGATTTGGGCGAATTCATCCTTGCTGTGAGCGATGCATTTTGTCAATACACAGAACAGCAGCGTGCGCTCATGAATTGGATTTTTCTTCCCAATTAAGGCTGTTGAAGGCAAAACAGGAGTCTGTCCACTCGAGGATTATTATGTGTACGTGTGTGTCTGTGCTGATGTGTGTGGCACGTGTGTGGCGTGATAGATGTGCCGCAGCGTTGCCCGGAAGCAGCAACAAATGTTCCCAATTATAAGACAGCATGTGAAAACTGACAAGGAGCAGATGAAAAGATGAGAGAGATAGAGCAAACCCAGGGGGAAGTATGTCAGGCAAAATGTGTGTGTGTGTGTTTGTGTGTTTGTGTGTGCACTGCATGTGCATCCATGGTGGTTTTACTTTGATGAGTGAGTGTTTTGAGGTGTTATTTTAAATTATTCATCCTCTTCATACATGTTCATGTTCTGTTCATTCTGTAAATGCACACTGTACAGCAGAGTGATGATTCTGTAGTTTTACTTCATGTGGTTTTAGTATTTGAATTTGACATACTGAGTTACGAATATGCATAGCGACTGCCTTCTACTGAAACCTGGCTATTACAATTGAATTTTTTTATTAGCTGATCTGGTGAAAGGTGGTGGAAAAAAAAGAAAATAAAGGGCTGGATGTGAGTGAATCTGTGGAACAGTGCTAATTTTCAAATATATACTGAACAAGACTTATTGTTGAGTTTACACTGTTGTTCTTGGTAATCCTCTGTTGTTGTTGGCTATAGAAGCGCGTTCAGACTGCATTCTCGCCCTGGATTGATGATCCCCTGATAAACAGTAGGACTATGGCATAGCGTCAAACTTAATTTTAAGTTGGATATTCATTTGGCGGATCCAGCAGCATCTTCTCGGATATCCAACGTAAAACTAACTTGACCTCGGTGGCTACGGCTATGTATTGGCACTGCCCCGCAGACACACAGACTGAAGAGCCTCTCAGCATCTATTAGCTGCTAACAGTTAGCTTGGCTACAACATAAGTAACCTACCACACAGAAACTTTTACAAAGTGTCTGAATCTGCTTTAAAGTGACTGTCAAAGCTCCATGATCAGACTTTCTTTGTGTTTCCATCACGTACATGAAGAGTCTGATAGCAGCTGCTCATGGCTGATTGTGTTTGACGACTCTGTGTCTGCTTCTGCATCGCTGAGTGGTGTTCAGCGTCTGCTCAGTGTCTCCTTATCACACGTTACGTAGCCATGAAGCAACTGCCCCTACAGTTGGTTGTCATGCATGCATCGCCAGCCTGCCACCCCTGCTCAACCCCTCCTACACATTTAGCAATTTTCAAAATTAAGCAGTGGGTGGATTTAGGCTTGGACTGAGGGGTGAAGTTACACTTTAAGTGTTATAATTGAGTTGAAAAACTTGATAAAAGTTAAACAATGTAAAGATTATCACAAATGTCTGTCAGAGCTCCACTCACTAATAGCTCTGCATGGACAAAATCAATTAATGAAACCATGTCATTACTGTATAAATACAGCAGCAAGGCTGAGTTACAACAATGGACTGCTTAAGAGGATTAACTGGACTTGGCTGTTTTGTTAGTTTTAACAATTGAGATCTTAAAAATGATGGCTATTTAAATGTGAGGATAATTTGACTCTTTTTCTTACATATATCTGGGTGTAATTCTTGCCTCAAGCTTCTTTTCGTGCAAACAATGGCAGAAATATAGTAAAAGCAACTTCTAAGTGTTTACACAATTAAATTCCATTATTATAATGTTCCACACTGCACAGCACTGAACAGAAAAAAGTTATCTTGGGCACATAGATAGATTGAGTGTCAAGATGCACATCAAATTGGTCTCACAAGGAATGAAGCACACTCTTCCTCCTCCAGAGAGAGGAGAGCTGTGCAGATACAACAAATCAAACAGGTTACCAAAGTACCATGAAGCCCACAGAGCATGACGGTGCCCAGCACTACACTACTTATTCAATATCTCAGACTGCAAAACAAATTGCCAGTAAAGCTTCGCTTACCCCCCACACTTCAAGGCCAGCCGACTGTCAGACATAAACTTTGGTGGGCTCTGAGGCATGTTACACATCGGGCTAAATCTTTTCACAACTCAGCACTTCGGTCATCGACCGGGGAAAATCCTGCATCATGAATACCAAATGATGATCGCGGTGGTATTCCCTCAGAGTTCTGGAGGACATGAGATATGGATAGTGGAACAAACCACTGTAGTCTCTGTCCCTCGGTAGACATGCTATAAATTTTTCATACAGTGTACAGTATGTGAAAAAAAAAATGTTCATAGTGTCCAAAGTGTTTTATATCGTTATTATAATGGTTTTGATCCGTTGAAAGCACACTAAACAGTAAATCACAACAAGCTAGATGCTCAAGGTGGCCAGATTAATAAGCATAACATTGATTTCTGCATGTACTGAACATGATTCATGAACAGTGATTTGGAATTACATGTAGCCACATGTGAACTCTATAAATGTTGTATAATCAAAGGAATACTGGTTATGTTGACAATGCTTGCTTTGTTTTCCAACAATATTTATTGGTGTGGAAATGTAAATAGCAGCTGAACTATTGAACCTGTTTTATAATCAATAATTCTATATCTCCCACCTCACACTACTATAGCTATACAGTAGCATACAGGTGCATATAGGAGGAGCCCAGGTTGTGCTGAAAAATGCACAAACACACTCCTACACACTCCCTGACAGCAATTAAAGCATTTAAGTGAGGAGAAAAACAAACAAACATAATATGCATAGTTTGCGTGATGTCACTTTGACCCTGCTCAGGTGTGAGAGGAACATGAAGTGAGATTAAATATCCGGAAAATATAGAAAAAACTGCCGCCCGGCCCACATAGTGGCAGCTGAGACGAGAGGGGGTCAACGAGTTCAGATCCCAGACCGGTTTGGGAAATGTGGGTGGGGATAGTGAACGAGTTCCTCCTCCGTCAACAGATACAGCTGAGGTTTGTGTTCAACAAGCCACTTAACCCCTCGCTGCTCCGCTAGAGTGGTTCAACAGCCAACAGCAGATAGCTGAGGAAGCATTAAAGGAAGCAACTCCCAGATGCTTACAGAGGTGGGTCGGCATGTGAGTGGGAAGCAGGGTGAAGCTAAGAAAGAACAAGAGTGCTTATCAACTTTATCTGGATTAACCATCTTGATAGTTTTGGTGTGAGTTTTGGATATCAGCTATAGAGACGTCTGGCTTCTCTTGAATATAACAGAACGATGATGACACTCAGCTTGTGGTGCTCAAAGCACAAAAAAAAAAAACTACAAAGAAATTTTCATTTGGATTCTGCTTATCACTTCCTACACAAATTACCCTTGTAATAATTTCAAATGAAATGTCTACTGCAAACATCTATTGTATATCAACCTGTCTGCACCTATAGATAATGCATGTATGTCTTTCCATCTTCTAATGTATTTGTCTTATTATATCATGAGTCTAGAATTATTCTCAGTTAGTCAGCCGTTGCTAAGTTGTTTGACTAGCAGGTGAATAGCACGAATCGTGTACGTCTTGTGACAATCACCTCAATTTAACTAATGCTATGCTACAAAACACATTACAAGGACGGGACACTCACTATTGTTACAGTAAAGTAACCTCTATAAACCTCAAGATATTTAGGAAACCAGAAAAGACACCACCATTGTTATGGTTATCTAGCTAATGTTAGCTTAGCCCAGTGTTTCCTTGTTGACCTTGTTGTGAGAAGTTTCGAACTGTACCGAACTACACCTTTCTTCTGCATGGTGATATGGTTAGCTGGTGTAGTTGGGTAGAAAGAACAAGTTAAAAAAAACAAAAAAACGTTAAAATACTGTATTTTGGATTTTGGAGTGAACTGTCCCCTTAATACATAAAGCCTGTCCCGTCACTTGCATAATAAATATGAATTCAGGAAGTCATGTATGCTGTATTAATCTTTTTAAAAAATTTGCTAAATTTATTATTTCCTTATTTTAGCTTATTTTATTTATTCCATTTTTTACTTCTATTTTAGTGTTTCAATATTTAAATTTAATCCATTTTAGAGATTTTTTTCCCCTGTAGGTTTGTCAATAAGAAGATCATTACCACTGGGGTGCTATGTTTTTTCCAGACATCTGTCGCAGGGAAACACACATTAAGCACAAGAACAGTCTTTCCACGAAACCTTTTATTTCCATCAACAAGCCCCAAACTCACAGACTCAAAAGGTTAATATGTCCCCTAAGCCCATGAATTGGCTTGATATAAAACATTAGTGAAAGATGAATATCTGATGATGATTGGGGCCATGCGTGTGAAGCTGCCCTCATGGATTTAAACAATGACTAATTTGTCTGCTTTCTATCTTCTGACTCACGTTCACACGCCTACACACACACACACACACACACACACACACACACAAAACATGGCTCCAATAGCCGGCTTAAAAGTTTGGCCATAACCACACAGCATCTCCAGATGCTCGTGTGACGGCTGTTAGGTTCTATAAAGCCTAACAAACCCTCTTCATCACCCCACCAAAGCACTCAGCAGCAGCAGCATTGAGGCTGCAGCCATTCAGGTGTGCCTTAGAGCTTTATCGATTGGCTAATGGGGAAAGGAGGAGACTGGTGGGAGGGTGGGGGGGTCTTCTGTGGAAAACTCAGCAGGGGGCAGCAGGCAAAAGTCAGCACCAATCAGCATCTGAGCTTCAGCAGCGTTCTCGTGCATGATGGATCAATCCACACACACTGTGCTCACTGTTGCTGCAGACATACTGTTTTTATATATCTGTATTATGTATTTATATGTGGAAAATAGTTTATTTCCAAACAACTGACTGCAGACTTTTATTTAAAAACTTTCTGGAATAAGACAGACAAATGTATCGACTATTCATTTTCTCAGACATTATTTTCAGTCGTATCTAAACAAATACTCCCTGTTCATCTAAATCATTTCCAACATTATTCATACGTGTATATTTGAAAGCAACCCGGAGTTCAACGGGTTGTCGCCTACAGTTGAGTTCTCCCATCTAGAAAAGGCAGTTAGGAGAGAGAGAAAAAAAAGAAAATCAGTAACTTTTTCGGCTTTCAGGGAACAGGGGAGGGCATCTGGGTCACTGCAGGTCCGTGGCTAACAAGCTCCTAAGAGACATATTGGTTGGGGGTTGGCACTGGAGCGGTCACATTAGTCAATGTGCCATGAGAGAACGGAGTGGAAAACTCAGTGGCTGTAAAACCTTTCCTTCTAGCAAGACGAATGTACAACAAGAGCAGGCATTAACCCTAAACTGTGGGACACCCACTGTCCCCATATAGCCCTTATAACCAGCGCTATGCTTATATCTTTTCACTAGCATTGACAGAGTAATGGCAACCAGAGGGGAAATGTGTACATTATACAGTATCCTATTACACATGCAACTCTCCTGACTTGTCTCTGTAGGAGCTGACGATGGGTGAGGGGCGCGGGCCTTTTGTCAACAGAAGGATGGAAATGTCGGACATTTTGAACACAGATCAAGTATGTTTTTTTGTTCACATCTCTGGTTTTGAAAGGCAAACAGTGATTCATGCCACAGTCCACAACTCAGATCCTCTTGTTCAGAGGCCGCGCAACATTTGGAGGTGACATCACCATCACCAGTTTAAATGGCAAATGCAGGCTCACAATTTGAAAGACTAAAAAGGGTTTGCCAAGTTTGTTTGATCACAGAACAAACACTTGATATTTACTGTCACTACAGTCGGAAGCTGTGGGATTATTAGGACGGCTCAAATCTCTTTCTCTTTCTGTGTGTCGTCACAGATAGGAACAAAAATGCACACACAGAGTTGTAATAGATGCCAGGGCAGAGGGATGATTCAGTATTATCGCTTGTCAACATTCAGTGGAATCGTGTGCTGATATATTCATGTTATTGTTTTATAGCATGTTTCTGTCCAAATCAATCATATTGAAGCAAATTGTCATGAAAGCCTCATTATTAGTCACTGAAGTCTGTGATTTACATGCGTAGAAGAGTTTTGTCTGCATACTGTGTTAAACATTGCATTTAACATCAAAGTGGTGACTATATGTGACTTTGATGTGATTTATACCTTTTACCACATGCAGAAGAATCTCAACAAGAAACTGCAAAGGATTGAATTATGCATGTTGACAAAAAACTGGCATTGAGTCATACTTAAAGGGATAGTTCAGATTATTTTAAGTGGGCTTGTACTGTATGAGGTACTTACCCATAGTTGCTTGCTTTACCTACAGTAGATGGCAGTTGGCACTCCCGCAGTTTGGGGAAACAGCAGGAGTGCTGGTGGAGGACGCTAAGCAATGTACTGCTGTGGACAGGGTCAGCAACACCTCCAAAAAGCCTACCCAACAATCAATATCAGTTTAAGTCTAAGCTATATTTATAATATTTTCACTGCTTTACATTGACAGCCTTTTATAGCAGGAAACCACTGTTGCATAAAGAAAATACTGCTCTCTCCAAACTAACTAACTCCCTCTACCTGGTCTACCACTGCCTTGGTCTGTTAGTTTGTTTGTGTTACTGTTTGATTTTGGTGTTTTAAAAGCTTAGTTCGGAACAAACTAACAGATCAAGTCAGCAGTAAACCAGCAACTCCCGTGTTCTATGAGGTGCAATTAATGTTTTTGCCAAAGCAAAAATCATTTAAGCCAAATTTGGCTTATATAATGTCGGAAAATGTTGTCTGATGACTGCATAGCTTTCTTGCAGGTACTCCTCTCTGCTTCTCCAAACTGGCAGCGTCTCAACCACCATCTACTGTAGGTAATACACCGACTGTTGATAAGTACCTCATACAACCACGCATCAAATAGTCCGAAATATCCCTTTAACATGCCATGCATGCTTGGAATATACTGTATAGCAATAGCCGCAGAGACCCCATAGCAGATTTTATTTGACATAGCTACAATGAAATATGACTGTGTATCACTGAATAGCTGTAAGTGTGTGCACATAGTGTGCTTGATGGCATTCATGGGTCTCTGTGAGCCTACTACTGTGTGACTGTTAAATTGCCGTACCTAATAGAGTAAAATTTTCATCATTCATGCCATCCGGGATTCATGGAAAGGGTAAGAAAAGAAAAACAGGTGGTGTGCTCTGCAATCTAAGCCAGAACAATCTTGAAAATGTAAAAAAGCAAATATAACTGGGGAAACAAGACGACCGAGAACGATTGAGAATACAATACATATTCAAAGCTAAATTTATATTCTTATCCTTGTGTACACTACCCTGTGATAGTTGAATTCATAATGGAAAGCAGATGCACGCGCCCTATGAGGGATAATTAGGCTCCCTGTTGCCCCACTAATATAATAAAAGACACAAGGATCCATCCCTATAATAAATACACGTCTCTAAAGACATGCGTTACCAAAGGAGAAGTCATTAACAATGAGAGATGTCATTTGCAAGAGACAAAGAGCATGAAACTCGTGACCGCTGCCTGGAAGGGAGAAAATTAGATTGTTAACTGAATGGCATGTAGGCATACATC